>OX638301.1:454276-731496 GCA_951812265.1 Taphrorychus bicolor | reverse complement strand
ATCATTCTGCGTCCTACTTCTATTTCGTCCAGCCATTCAGAAATGTTGTTGAACTCAGTCTGTGGTGTACAGTGGTATGCAAAAGCATTGGGAGGGGGAAAGGCCCTATTGTGTTGTCTTGATGTTGTTATTAGAGTGATGTCGGCCATTAGTCCAATGATTGTAGAGGAGGTTGCTCTTGGTACATTTTTAATGGTTTTCAGGATTCCGTCAATGTTGGGGATATGAAACAAGCTAGAGGTGGCTGCATTAAGGAATTTGTTTTCATAAGCTGCTGGTGACGTTAAATAACAAAGGACGTTTGTCATTGGACCCAAACTCTGGACCATAGAGGATCTCCTCTCAGGCGGGAATCGGATACCCTCGAGTAACACATGATGGGCCCGGTTCAATCCGAATTTTGAGACAGGATAGGAAGTGGATTGGTTAGGTCCTTTGGTTACAGGGAGTTCAGAGTGTCCTAATCGCAGCTCTTTCATCCGAAGACCAAACCCAGTCAAAAAGTTCATAAAGGGTCCAGCTATTCCAAACCATTGTGGGCCCTTCACTAATCCTGTATACGTCCCAGGTCTTATATAGTATGTCCCGGCTGAATGCCGTTCATCAACATCCATTCCACTTCCACTGGCACCTAGGTTCACAGGGGCTTGGAATGTAGCCGTGTCGCTGTCCCTGAAGTTCAATCCGCTGAGAAGAGCGCAGTGGTCGACAATTTCGAGGAGGTTTGGGAAGTTCACATCATATGAAGTCCCTAAATGTGTCCAGTGAGGGGTACTCTTCATAGCTTTGTCCTTTATATTAGATGAGATTTTTGAGTGGGTCTGGCGGTTTACTGTATAAGCAGTGTAAACAACATTCATGATTTGTATTGCCACTGAAATATTGAAAAAGCTCGCAACTTCTTCTGGAACTGTTGTTGCAAACGAGCATGAGAAGGACAGTGCACAAAACTTCAATACTTTCTGTTTTATATCTGGTGACAGAGTGTACCTCGGTTTCTTTGATAAAGATACTTCAGTCTTGGTGTCCGGGTCAAGTACTCTCTTTTGGATTGTAGCCATTTTTGAAAATTTTACTGGCCTGCTGTTGCTGCACACATTAGGTTAGACCTACGTTCTACCTAATGAAACTAATAGATAGATATATATATATAATATATAAAATCTATCTATATATATATATATATAGTTCTTATGGCATTTAGAAGGTAAAAAATTGGCTTGGTGATTCATTAACACGGTACCATTTCACTTAGACGGTAAAAATTTTACTTAGACGGTAAATTTTGCTACCGTGTAAGAAAATGCCTCTATTTGCAACGTTGCAATATGTTCATCAAAATCTGAAATTATTTTTTTTTGGCAACCGTCAAAGGACGATTAGCTTTTCGCATCAAAGTCCGTGTCTAGACTGTCTAGGATCAGTAGGGGCACTTTTTTTATTGTTAATAGTAATGTAGCATTTTTTAAGGTTGAAATGCGCCAAACATTTTGTACATTGCGCCAGTATTCTAAATGCTAAGGAACTTTTTAGGCTCTATTTTACTCACTTTACCAATTTTTTGACATCAATGCATCATCAGTGCCATTGCCTGTGTCAATGTTATTCGTCTGTCATAAGGCTGGCAGGCGTATAACTGACAGCGGTATTGACGTCTGTTAAGCAAATGGCGCTGGGAAATCGCACATCGGCAGCGGTTTTGGCCTATTTTATAAGTCCCCGTGTAATGGTTAGAAAAAATGCTATATTTTTACAAAAGCGTCTCGCGCTGTCGCATGGTCTATGGCCTACTTTAATGTCGCCATTTATTTCATATGGAAATTTGTGATACTTTTACAAAAGCCGTGCGATCGGTTTACAAAGCAATTATCAATCGTCGCATCAAACCCTTTCCGAAGAAGATGGTACACTTAACGCGCTAGAAAGCGTTCCACGGGTCGCATAAGCGGGCGGGCGCAGTTAGATTACTCCGAGCAGTGCTCGATGTGCTCGGCGAGCATGTGCTAGAAACGAAAAGCGTTATATCTGAACTTGCCAAATGACAAGTCTTGAAAATGACATACAAGAAGATTTTTATTTATTGTTGTTTTGATTTTTATTTGTTGTATTTCTGAAGCAATTTTATTATTAATAAATTTTGTAAATTTGAACTTCTCAGTCACCTTGTATTAAAACTCTCCGGAAAATTTGCTATTTCCTAATATCCAGGGTATTTACCTTCAGAATTTAAAATTGGAACTTGAGTTAATTGAGTTAATGGGAATATTAAAGAAAAGTTGTTTAAGGAGTCAGGATCATGTTTACAATGGGGCAACCGAAGCACCGACCAGAAGGGCCTCATTTCCCTCACTCATCCTGGGAGGGGGCACTCCCAGGAAGAGTTCTGCTTTTTCACTAGAAAAAGTTCTGCTCTGCACCCTTTGAAGGTATAACTACAGCATTGTTTATAGAAAAATTTGCAGAAAGTTAGAAAACTGTTCCAAGGTTATATGATGTGTTTATTGCAATTGTCCAACCTGCACTGGATCCTGGCCTCTAGTAGACCAACTACAGATTGAAGACCCTCAGATTCAGATACTAATAATGGAAATACCAAGATAAATCAGAGACCGAACATGGAAAACTATGGTATGAATATGCATACTGCATATGGCACATGCTTGTTGCCCCTTGAAAATGATTGTGGAACACGATATTATGTTCTTGGTTTCATATATACTGGTGCATGTTTTTTATGAGACTTGATGTTGAAGAGAGCCTTATCTTTATTTAGAAGAGTAGCCTGAATAGTAGATAGAATCTTTAAAGAAACGCTATAATATTTAAGTGTGTAAGTAAAAAGTAACTATAGTTTTTAAGTTTTGTATAATTGATTTACCTACTTTCACTTACCAAATATTTATCTTTTGATACCACATAGGTGGTAATATTTCTTACATTATCTTTGATGGCTGGTAGCCAACTATGGAAAGTGTAATAATTATATGATAATTGATGACTTGTTAATCTTTTGTTAAAGAGTTATGTAAAGGCCCTTTTTTTACATTAAATAAATTTTATTATACCTAGTTGGGTGAAAATAAGCAAACTACCTATAAGATAGGTATCCATTGCATTCTGTCCTGTGAATAATATAATACCATGTTATATAATTTTATGATTAAAAAAAAAGTTTAATTACATAGTAAAAGGTCAGGTTAGGTTTTCTTTTTTTTTGAAAAATGTGTGATTACATTATTTAATATGTAATGCTAGGTTGCTAGGGTAGCTATTAAGTACCACTAACAACTAATATTAGTACCAACTTAAGTATTTCAGATGTGAAACAAAATGAAATAATATTAGAATTCTTTCGAATATCAGTGAAGGTCAAGTAAGTCAGTAAGGAGGTATAATGTTGAGAGTGCTCTAGTTTTGCAGGCTTATTCTATATTGAAATTACTCAGAACTACTTTTTCTGGATTTTCTCAGTGATTGTCATTGTCAGTGATGTACACTTAGGTCTTTCAATTGATTGTTTGTGTTGTCTATGTATAGCTAGTAACCATATGTTTTTCAATGTGGATTATCAAATGTTGCTTTGTGATTTTTGCATAAACATTTTGTTGGCAATAAATTTGTTATTATTATTAATTATTAGTATTATTATTATTACCATTAAAACCATTGAGTATAGTAACTCATTATTATATCTTAGTTAGGATCTATCTTAGTCCCAGGTCACAATGTATCCTGGTATTTACATTTTGGCTTTGACATTTCTATTGTTTCTTATAAACTCTGCTGGCATAAAGCAGATTATTATTATTATTACTATTATTATTTCTTCTAAGACTGTTTCGACAGTATTTATTCAAAAGCACTATCAAGGTATCTAGATGGTAACACAGTGCCTACTACATATTTAAATCAATTTTAATGTTTTATGGAGTACTTATGAAACCATCATCTAGGTATACTTACCTCTACCTAACTCTATAAATTTGAATGATATGTATATCAGCTATTTTATAGTTTATACTGCCACAAGTACCTATACCATCCATGTTTAAAACTCTATGTTTCGGCTCAGGTGTCTAATGAAATATAAATTGTAGGTATAGGTACCTAGCTTGATAGAAGTACCATAATATCGGTTTTTTTCAGTGGAATATAGTTCTCAATTGGCCAATGGCCTCAGCAAACTATTTTGATTCGCTGGTATTGACGAAAATTGTAATAGAGCAATTATTTTAATAAAAAAGTTAATGGGTATATGTACATATCCTACAGTACATCAATATAATTACATTGCCAGTGCTTTTGTGATTTTTTTTCACTTAGGTATTTAAGAAACAGCTGTTTGTGTACATGGTTAATATGTTAAAAATTTGGATGGTAGAATTTGTAGATCCTATATGGCGGTACCATGTATTATTGTGAATAAATAGTTGATGACATAGCTATCAAAACCATGGCAGCTTAGGTTCTATTAGGTATATTTAGATAATCGTTGATGGTACATGGTTCAAAGGTACAAAGGTGCCAAGGTACGTGTCATAGCTGTGGCAGCTATAGTATGACCAATGGTATTATGGTAGTGGTACTGTGGTACCTACATGGGTAACCTATAGCTACATACCTATACTTATTAAGTATAGATGACGTTTTCAATGATCAGCTTATCAGCTATTTCACAATTTATGGTATAGCCATAGGTCCCTACCATTCAAGTTTGAACGACGTACCCCAATAGCTTTCTGAATATAAACGAACCTGCTGAAGCACTCTCAATGTATTTTGATGGTATACCCATTAATTTTTTATTCCAATAATTGCTCTATTATGGAAATTTGGATTTGAATTTGGTGATTTATACCAATGTTTACCGAGTCTATGGTCCAATAAGAACAATGTCTAATAATAAAAAGCGATTTGCACTTTGCTTAAATTTCAATTTCCATATCTTCTCAGTTTTGAAACGTACGTATTTTGCTTATGTTCTTGGTTCATTTTTTATTGCAATATGTCGTCTATACCGTTATAGGCAAGTAAAATTTACGAAGATCACCTAAAAAGTGTTAAGCAATAGGTAACCGCCAGTAGGGCTTCAAATTTACTCCGTTAAAAAGAAAAGTTATACAAGTTAAACAGCAAGTCTAAAAATAGATACCTATACCGTGTAACTGCTACAGGAGTTAAAAAAGTGCAAGTTCGCTAGGACCAATTACACGGTACCTGATGAAGCACTCTCAATGTATTTAGATGGTGCCCATTAATTTTTTATTTAAATAATTGCTCTATTATATGGAGATTTGGTTTTTAGTGGTGATTCAATCAAGTTTACCGAGTCTATATTGTCAAATAAGAACACTTTCTCATAATAAAAAAGCAATTTGCAATTTACTTAAATTTCAATTTCAATTCATCTCAGTTTTGGAACGTAGGTATTTTGTTTGTGTTCTTGCTTCATTTTTTATTACAATGCCGTTTATAAAATAACCGGTATGTAGGTAAAATTTTGGATTATCATCTAAAAATTGTTTAGGAAGTAAGTAACCGCCAAAAAGCCTTTAAATTTACTGTTAAAAAGGGATTTTAAGTTAACAAGTCTAAAAATAGATATACCGTGTAACTGCTATAAGAGTTACCGAAGGAAGTTCGCTAGGACCAATTACACGGTACCTATGATTAATTAGTTCTTAGCCTAAGAATTATAGCTACCTACTTATAATAGCGACGTCAGTTGTTTTAAAATGTATGGGATGTGTGCATCCAAATTTGAACCACAATAATGTTATGTAGGTATAGGAACCAGCAACGGTCTTCTATATAAATATAAAGGATTAACGAACCCAGCTAGTACTCTACTTACAACCCAAATTGTAATATTGCTGACGCTATCATAGATGTGGCAGCTTAGTACGACCAATGGTATAGTGGTACCTATATAACCTACGGGATGTTCATTATAAAACTTCGTCTAGTTGGCTGTGAATTGTCAAAAGAAAAGGGTGGAGAAACAAAAGTCCATTTACTTGGATTATGTCATCCTTTTCTATCAAAATTTCATAGGCTGCTAGATGAAGTTTTATAATGAACACCCCGTATACATACTTATTAAGTAAGGGGTTCTTTAGAAAACATCACCTAGTTAGCTACGAAATGGTGAAAAGAAAAGGATGAAGGAACAAAAGTCCATTTACTTTGATTATGTCATCCTTTCCTGTCAAAAATCCATAGCCTTCTAGACGACGTTATCTAATGAACACACCGTATATTGTTCAAATTTATAGTGAGATATATGTAGGTAGCTATTATATAGGTAGCTATTATATAGTTCGTGATTCGTGAAATAGCTTATCCGCTATGCAGCTATTTCACAATTTATGGTATCGCCATAGGCCCCTACCATCCAAATTTGAGCGATGTAGGTACCATCAATGGTTTTCTAAATATAAAGAAACCTGCAGAAGCACTATCAATGTATTAGAAAGCCTTTTTTATTTAAATATTTGCTCTATTATAAGGAGCTTTGGTATTTAGTGGTGATTCATATCAAGTTTACTGAGTCTATATTGACAAATAAGAACAATTTTTAATAATAAAAAAGCAATTTGTACTTTCCTTAAATTTCACTTTCAATATCTTCTCAGTTTTGAAACGTAGGTATCTTGCATGTGTCCTTGCTTCGTTTTTTATTGCAATGTCGCTTATAAAAAAAAGCGTTATAGGGGAGCCAAATTTACGATTATCTCCTAAAATTGTTAAGCAATAAGGTAACCGCCAGTAGGGCTTCAAATTTACTCCGTTAAAAAGAGAAGTTATACAAGTTAAACAGCAAGTCTAAAAATAGATATACCGTGTAACTGCTACAGGAGTTAAAAAAGTGCAAGTTCGCTACGACCCATTACACGGTACCTGATGAAGCACTCTTAATGTATTTAGATGGTACCCATTAATTTTTTATTTAAACAATTGCTCTATTATATGGAGCTTTGGTTTTTAGTGGTGATTCATATCAAGTTTACCGAGTCTATATTGTCAAATAAGAACACTTTCTCATAATAAAAAAGCAACTTGCAATTTAATTAAATTTCAATTTCAATTTTTTTCAGTTTTGGATCGTAGGTATTTTGCTTGTGTTCTTGCTTCATGTTTTATTACAATGCCGTCTATAAAATAACCGGTATGTAGGTAAAATTTAGGATTATCATCTAAAATTCTTTAGGAAGTAAGTAACCGCCAAAAAGCCTTTAAATTTACTGTTAAAAAGGGATTTTAAGTTAACAAGCCTATAAATAGATATACCGTGTAACTGCTATAGGAGTTACCGAAGGAAGTTCGCTAGGACCAATTACACGGTACCTATGATTAGTTCTTAGCCTAAGAATTATAGCTACCTACTTATAATAGCGACGTCAGTTGTTTTAAAATTTATAGGATGTGTACATCCAAATTTGAACCACATTATGTTATGTAGGTATAGGAACGAGCAACGGTCTTCTATATAAATATAAAGGATTAACGTACCCAGCTATTACAACCCAAATTGTAATATATTGCTGACCTATCATAGATGTGGCACCTTAGTACGACCAATGGTATAGTGGTAAATATATAACCTACGGGATGTTCATTATAAAACTTCATCTATTTGGCTGTGAAATGTCAAAAGAAAAGGATGGAGAAACAAAAGTCCATTTACTTGGATTATGTCATCCTTTTCTATCAAAATTTCATAGCCTGCTAGATGAAGTTTTATAATGAACACCCCGTATACATACTTATCAAGTAAGGGTGTTCTTTAGAAAACATCATCTAGTTAGCTACGAAATGGTGAAAAGAAAAGGATGAAGGAACAAAAGTCCATTTACTTTGATTATGTCATCCTTTCCTGTCAAAAATCCATAGCTTTTAGATGACGTTATCTAATGAACACACCGTATATTGTTCAAATTTATAGTGAGATATATGTAGGTAGCTATTATATAGGTAGCTATTATATAGTTCGTGATCCGTGAAATAGCTTATCCGCTATGCAGCTATTTCACAATTTATGGTATCGCCATAGGCCCCTACCATCCAAATTTGAGCGATGTAGGTACCATCAATGGTTTTCTAAATATAAAGAAGCCTGCAGAAGCACTATCAATGTATTTAGATGGTACCCATTAATTTTGTATTTAAATATTTGCTCTGTTATAACGAGCTTTGGTATTTAGTGGTGATTCGATATCAAGTTTACTGAGTCTATATTGTCAAATAAGAACAATTTTTAATAATAAAAAAGCAATTTGGACTTTCCTTAAATTTCATTTTCAATATCTTCTCAGTTTTGAAGCGTAGGTATCTTGCATGTGTCCTTGCTTCATTTTTTATTGCAATGTCGTTTATAAAAAAAAGCGTTATAGGGGAGTTAAATTTACGATTATCACCTAAAATTGTTAAGCAATAGGTAACCGCCAGTAGGGCATCAAATTTAGTCCGTTAAAGAGAGAAGTTATACAAGATAAACAGCAAGTCTAAAAATAGATATACCGTGTAACTGCTACAGGAGTTAAAAGAGTGCAAGTTCGCTAGGACCCATTACACGGTAACTGATGAAGCACTCTCAAGGTATTTAGATGGTACCCATTATTTTTTTATTTAAATAATTGCTCTATTATATGGAGCTTTGGTTTTTAGTGGTGATTCATATCAAGTTTACCGAGTCTATATTGTCAAATAAGAACACTTTCTCATAATGAAAAAACAATTTGCAATTTAAGTAAATTTCAATTTCAATTCTTTTCAGTTTTGGATCGTAGGTATTTTGCTTGTGTTCTTGCTTCATTTTTTATTGCAATGCCGTCTATAAAATAACCGGTATGTAGGTAAAATTTAGGATTATCATCTAAACTTGTTTAGGCAGTAGGTAACCGTTAGAAGTACTTCAGATTTACTCCGTTTAATGGAGAGATTCCAAGTTAACAGTAAGTCTAAAAATAGATGTACCGTGTAACTGCTATAAGAGTCACTTTCAGTGCAAGTTCGCTAAGACCAATTACATGGTACCTAGAGTCCATTTCAAAGAGATATTCATCTAGTAAGCTGAGAAATTGATACATAAATGACACATTTACATGGATCGAATAAGAAGAATCTGCCAATCCCTCAGCTTGCTAGATACCTATTTGAAATGGACCATATATTTATAATTATTATTCCAAGAATTATGTATTACTATACATATTTATAAAAATTATAAGGTAACTTAGCTCCCTAGGTATGATAGATGTCACCAATTTTAAATATACGGGGTGTTCATTATAAAACTTCATCTAGTTCGCTGTGAAATGTCAAAAGAAAAGGATGGAGAAATAAAAGTCCATTTATTTTGATTATGTCATGTTTTTCTGTCAAAATTTCATAGCCTGCTAGAGATGAAGTTTCATAATGAACACCCCGTATTTGTTAAAATAATAATTTAATGTTCCATCAAGTGATCTATCAGTGACATTTGTAGAATAAGCTCTTGGCCTAATAACATATTTCTCATGCAAGGTCAAGAAGCTAGTGTCGACGCACGACTGTGGCCTGTGGGTTTTCGTCTTTTTTCTGTTTTGTACAACCTGGGATGTTTCTCTCTCTCAGTTTAATTATTAATTCTAAAATAAGTTCGTTTGGTTTTATGTACAGGCTCGGCCATGTTCTTAAGATGTTTTATATAGAATAAGACCTTTTTGTTCTCACTTTAAAAAGTTAATAAAACAATATGCAGTTAATCCCTAATTTATCTGTTTTGCTATATAAAAAACGAACAGTATTCCCCATCGTAGCACTCTGACGTCAGTTTAAAGTTGCGTTGGTCAGTTGAAACCGGTGACCAAATAATGACGTCACATTGCTGTATAGTGATACGACCATAAACTTGACGTGACTGAGACGTCATAATGCATAATGACGTATAGGCGATAGAAGAAGTCAAACAATTAAATCCTTTCGGCCTTTACGGCTAGCTTTCCTCATAATATTACAATATCAGAACATGACCGTGAAAAGGGGTGTAGCGTATTTTGGATTTCCAATAATCCGGTTATATAGCTATCCGAAGAACATACAAGCAATAGCCTCAGTAGCACGCCCGCTTTGAAGCCCTGTATTAGTAATTTAGAACTCCATTTTCTGCCAATCACTTTTTTTTATTTATAAAATTAGGTTTTTATTTGTTGGTTTGTCGACGTGTAGAAATTTTTCAGTACCTAGGATTTTTTAGTTATCGACGTGTATTTTAAACAATAAAATCTCACGCCAGCTTACTGACTGGGAATAGCTGGTCAGCTATTTCAAAACTTGTGGTATAGGTCCTTCCGAATTTGGACCGTGTACTAACAACGGTTTTCTAAATATAAAAGAAACACTCTCAATATCCCCTCTATTAATTTTTCATAAAAAATTTATCCTAAGTCTTGGTACAATAACTCGCACACCACATTTATTTTTACTATTTTCTAATAAGGCAACTAAAAATTATAAGAAAAAATATTTGTATACCTACTTACATCCTTCGTACGTACTCTTCTAAATCCTGAATGAATCCACCAGTAATTATGATTTCGTAGCAAATGTGAAGAGACGTCTTGCATTGACATAAGATTATAATTACTTTTTGTGTTTGATTCTGGATGTGCGAGAGGTGGTTTATTAGTAGATAATCATGACATTCCGTGTTAATAATTATTCAAAATGACTTTTAGGAAAGTCTCATGGAATTTTTCTGTAAAATTAATAGAAAGGCCAATATGCGGGGGATAATAAAACTCACATGGGATTTCCTAATCATTAACATATTCAACTATATATTTTTAAAAAAATCCATACAATAAATAAACCATATAATGAAAAATTCTCTGGAAAGAAAATAGTGTAAATTTATAAGTTACATTTTTATTAAGCATTCAGCATCAACCAATTTTTCTTATGCTTAATCATTATATATGTATGGAATTACTAAATAGATATTTAGATCTATCTAAATAGGGGAAGTAAGTTCAATATCAAGTCACCAATTTCTTTTGTGTCAAGAAATCAATGACTTTTGCATACTAGTATATTTCGTTAATTTGGCGCTATTTATGAATTACATTGCAGAATTAACAATTTAGTTACGTCTCATAACTAAATAGCTACCTAATTTGTAGTTTTAATTTTTTAGACTAGCCCCTTACTTTATTATTGTTGGCATTAACTTTATTTTATTACTGTTAACGTAAGTTTAAGTTAACAAATACTCTTAAAAATATTTTAAACCCCTAAAATATAATTAATAGTCAATAGTTATAAATTTCATCAGATATTCCAGCAAAGAGTTCGCATCACAGCCAGTAGATTCATGGCTCATGCCATGCAAATAGAGTGCAGAGTGGTAAGAAGCACTGAGCATAACAGCTTTTCCCTATTCATTAGGTAGGTGCCGACACTGCCTGCTGTCTTTGTATAACATCCCATCAGACTCAAAGTCTTCGTGCATCACTTCTTGGAAACCTAGAGAATATATTTTCAATATGTGTTATGTTATGTGATGACGGCTTAAGCTAAAAAAGGATCTTTTAACTCCTAAAGCTTTTTCAAAAAACTATTAGTGTGCTCTAAGATATCAGGAATATTGTGCAGAAGTCAACTACTTTTATCATGCACATTAAAAAGATTCAAAAGCAAAAAAAATATTTCATAGATTATAAATACAAGATTTACAATTAAAAAATTAAAAATTAAAATCAAAACAACTTCTTCGAAGGCTAATACCCCAATCGGCATTTAGAACTGAGCAGTAGGTGTTTAAACTACAGTTTTTTTTTTAAATAGCTTGTAGCTGATGTACCATTTGGCATTACATTAGATGGAGGTTTTCGTCTCCATATTCATTAAGCTACTATAAAAAAAGTACCTAGTTACCAACATAAGCTATTTTTCTGACAAAGCTACCAAGTGACTCCAAACCATATAAGTAGTAGGTATACTGTAGGTACCCCTACGGGGTACCTTTGCTGGTCAGTACCTAATGCAGGATTCTAGACACTTACAAGTTACGAAAAATCTTAATAAAAGAAAATAGGTACCTAAGTTTAAAAAAAATACTTAAAACCTGAACTAACATTAATCTTATAATCCGTAAATTAAACCTGTCCTTAAATAGGAAATTACGCAGAGTAGAGATTCTGAATGCATATCAGAAGTCAGAACACATAATCTAACCTGAGGAGGCATTTAGCCTCTATGGATATTATTTGCTTTCAACCGAAGAGATTTTTCAAACAAGCTGTTGCTTAAGCCATTACTTGAGTTATTATGCAAAAATTGCATTTTATTGTGCAGGTGTCCCCCTGTATGTGACTACAATCTACAAATAATGCCTTCTTGTAGCATTAATGTAAGCTGGGAGCTTAATGGTGGGTGGTGGAAAATAAAACTTTTTCCAAAACGTAATTTTATTCTCTGACAATTATAGTGGGGTTCTATTATACAGAGTGTTAGGGAATTATCGTGCCAAAATAAAACTGGCGGTAGACCATAAAAAAAGAAAACAGTTTTGTCCATAAATTGAACTTTCTTTGTATTTTTTTATTGAAATTAACCACATTTACGAATAAGCTACATTTACCACTAAGTAAATATTTATTTGTTAATACATACCTATATTACTTGTTAATATTGGCCTCAAAACGACCGAAATTTGGCCTAAATATGGGATACACATTTCTGTCTACAGCTCAGGTCTACATTATTATTAATATATTCTCGCTCTAGCAATAATTAATTAGACATTGTGCCAATCGCTTTGTATGAAAGTCGTTACAGCCCTTACAGCTCTATCATGGCGCATTAGAGCTACTCACTAATAACATATAAGTAGTGGAGGGCTGAAGAAGTAAAACTTCATCTTCAAATAATGATTAAGTAGATGAGGCAATAAATGTGGTCAATACTTGGGTCAGTATTAATAATTATTGCAAAATAACCAATTATACTGCGAGATTTTGTCCATGGACATTTTATGGCCATCAATAATTGCTGCTTTTGGGGATGCTTAGTATGAACAGCTCAACCCCTGTTGAGAGGGTGAAAATTCATTGTGAAATTAAAGTAGGCAGTGAGACCTCAATAAATATTATTTATTATTGCCGAATAACTAGCCGCACTGCTAAATTCTGTCATAGCCCTGGGTTATTGCTATTTTTGACGATGGTAAGATCTTAGTAAGAGGTTGAGCATAAGGTTGACAGGGCAAAACTTTATCTTGAAATGAATATTAAGACATCGAGACCCCAAGAATTATTATTTATTAATGCAAAATAACTAGCTATGCTGGTGGACTCTGTTTAAGGGACTGCTTAGCCTTGAACTGTCTACTTATAATAATCATTTCAAAAGAAATTTCACCCTCTCAACTCCTAACTAGGATCTTACCAATCATCTTCAAAATTAGCAAATACCGAGGGCCATAAAATGTCATTAGACACATTCTAGCAGTCTGATTAGTTAGTGTATAATAATAAATAATATTGACTGCGTTTATTGCCTCATCTACTTAATCATTGCTTGAAGGTGAAATTTTCCTTCATCAGCTCTTCACTACTTATAGGTTTATTGTGAGTAGTTCTAGTGCAGCATGATATACTAAGAGCTATAACCACCTTCATACCAAGTGAGATGAGAGTATAGGTAATAATGATTGGTCTACACCTGAGATGTAAATAGCAATGCAGGCAGAAATGTGAATCCTACTTCGAGGCCAAATTCCACAACAGATTTATTAACAAATAAATCTTAGCTTTGTTGTAAATGTAGTTATTTTAAGGAAAAAAAATACAGTCAAACAAAGTCAATCAAACAATACAAAGTCAACCATCAAAAGCCATTTTGGGAACAAAGTACCTTCTATAATTTGACTTACTACTATTAATTTGCATGTACAATATTTATCTCCCCTAGTTTCACAGACTGATTTTGAAAAAACCATGTATAACAGGACAAAACGGTTGAAGGATGTATTGATTAATCAATAGGAAAGTAATTACACACTTACTCCATCCAAAAGAGAGTAGTTCACATGTAGGTCAACATGTAGTGAGTTTGGCCCATATTTAAAAAAATTATAATTTTTTTCGTTTTATGTGAAATTTCTATTATTGTCCTAAAGCCTCTTCATAATTCTAGTAGATTCTTATGTAAGTTTGCTTTATTAAATTTTAGTTTGAAACAACAGTATGTCCCTTAGGCACATACTTACGAGGAGACATAGTAGACTATTTGTTTTGTTTGCGTATAGACAAGGTCTCCTGAAAGGTCATGTCATAAATAACAGGACACACAATAAAGGAGGAATCAAAATAATGTGATGACTTTATATAAATAACAATTTTCTTTATTGCCAACAATATTTTATAATACCATTGATACGATCAAGCAGCATCAAAGAAGGGCACCTTTACACAATTAGCAGATGACTGCAATAAAATAAAGAAAATTTTAAGAGCTAGCAGTAGAAAATGCCCTCATAGTGTAACCCAAGGTATAACCCCAACTGCTCTGTAGTACAACCCTCTCTCAAAAAACGCTGTTCTGTGAAATGGTATATAGGTACAGCTGTTCCCAACCTCTAATAACCATACCCATGAACTCTAAATAGAAGTCTGTACAGTTAAAGAAAAAAAAACACCCTGATATTTGTCCTCATAAATTGAATAATCCTTGGAATAAGCCAACAAAGTAAAGAGAAAGTAGCATCAAAATTCAGTGAAACAGTTACTGACAAAAAGTGTGATGAGAAAAAAAAACCCAACCTAGACCTCAAAATCTGTTTCTGAATATTAAATATTACATCAACACTCGTATCACCAGCATCCATTGACGAGCCCCAAATTAAAAGATCACACAGCAAAATTAGAGTAAGGTATACCTTCTTGTTACCAAATGGCAAAGGAATAAGACTTGGTGATCATAGTATGAAAATCTTCATTGGTGTTAATATTCTTTATGTGTAAAAATTATTTTAGATTATACCTGTATAGCACACAATTCTCTGCATTAAAATGTTTCTTACATTAAATTTTATCTCAAATTTTACTTATTAATTAAGCTGCCTTCCCATTCCATCGCCAAAAATTTGTTGTGGCCATCTTAGCAGTTTAGTTATTATGATCAAATTTAATTTTTCAAACTTTGATGCCCTGTACATTGGTAAACAGACAACTGAGAATTATGACCTATTTTTTAATGAAACCCACACATTATTTTGACCTCCTTTGTGTGCTGTTATGATGTGACCCTTCAGGACACTCTGTACAGTTACAAGATTTTTTAGGAAAAACTGAAAGGAATATCCTCTATCCTCGACAATTTCCAAAATATGTGTGCAATTTTTGCATTTTGTTTCAATAAAACACTGTTCTATTTTGTTTGCAAAAAGTTTAACATTTTCTGCCTTAAATCTGGATTTATTATTAGTTTCTTTTCATATTAACATATTTTTGCTTTAGGTATATTTTGAGTATTGAAGCAACTCATTTTGCAATACTGGTGGATATATTAGCCTTGGAAGTAGTGGTTTTTGTTGGTTTCCTTCAAAATGTTTTGAAACTGTCAAAGCAGATAGGTTTTCAAATTTCTAAACTATTCTAAACAAAGAAAAACTAATAAAAACTGAACTAACATAACACAGGTAACCAAATGAAAAACATAAACTAACCTCACACAAAAAATTGCATTTATTTATGAGAGCCCTACCTATATCCTGTACCATTAACTTCTAACAATACCTCACAAAAAATAAATTTCTTTAATATTTTACTAACTTTGAATTCAGGAAGATTACTTTCCAGCTGAAGAAAAAAGCAAAACTATAGAACTAGGGGCCAAAAAAACTTACCTGATCTGCTTAAACTCAAATTCTAGAGAGTTCCAAGAGCTATGCCAGGTATCATTTGCTGTCCTGAGATGAAGAATCACCACCTGCCAGGCACAAATTTGGGCCTAATTGGAGATAGAATGTTTGGGCTTAAAATTCTTGCATCTGCAGGAAAATCCTAAAGAAGCTAGATGGCAACTGAGTGGGCGCTAAGAGCCTGGAAACCGATTTTCTCCTCCTCCCTGCGAAATGAAAACTTAACACTCACAACCCCACAAAAGGCGTGCTGTCGACCAGACCTACCTGTGCGCCACTATGTTACCTTATTGTTAATCAATCGTTTACAACGATATAACAATTTTATATACCACCCTAATTAACTACCAAACATAAATAACAAAAAAATAAATGAAAATGAGTTGACATGGGAGATGATGATCCCGTGACGTAAACAAGGGTCAATTCGGACTTAAAGCTTTTTTGCATTAAAAGCTCTAGTAGTGCACTATTCGTCGAGCACTTCGAGTAGCAAAAGTGAGCCGAAGGCGAACGGACAAAAAGCGCATGGTTGCCAAATCCACCGCAAATATATATACAAAATTATTTAGGGAAAAAGTAAGCTTGCCAGGGGTACTACACGGTATTTTCGGGTACCGGGCAAACCACCTACCAATACCATATATATAAATTTTATAATGGATATATATGTACCGTGTAAATGCCCCAAGAACTATATATATATATATATATATATGTGTATAGTAGATAGCAAACAAGCTCCAAGGGTCACACCTAATTGTACTATATTGAAAACATTGTACTAAACTTTTTTTAAATGTTTTTGATCAGGTGCATATAGGCTCCATATCAGAAAACATAAAAAAACGTAATTAGATTTGTGCGTTGTGCCTGACATTAGCACGCTGACGATGGGGTTTAGCGGATGGGTACTTTTTCTGCATTTAGGCAGAGGTATTGTCATTTAAGAAACATTTTAAATTTCAAAATTTCAAACTAGTTTATGATAATTTCGGCAAATATTTTTAGTAGTATTCCTTTGTAATTTAGTTTAGTTCAAAGTTAGTCATTACTTGTAGTTAATTTTCGATGCCTGGATGCTATTTGTAAGTAAAAAAAATTTGAAAATAGGCAGTTATGAGTTAATTCTATTGTAACTCGTAAACCTTTTTTAGATCAATTGACAAACAATGGTTGATGGGTTTAATACAAACGAGGTTTTGCCAACTGACATTGACAATTAAGAGGAAATTTCAACAATTTCCGACTTGCAAACGTTAGAGCCGATTGACTTGAACGCAAATCAGATATTTTTAGTAATATCTTGTAGGAGTATCTATGCTTTATGTCCTGTTAATGATGGAAGCCGGCATGCCATCTGATGTAAGTGTTTGTGAGCCTGCACGCTACCATAACTCATCTATTAATTTATATTTATTTAAATAAATGCAGCATACAGGCTCTCATCTCTGCCAAAAATAAAGCATGCGGACTCTAGATTTTTTGATGTTTCACTTCGAAACAATAACTGAATAATTTCAAAATTTGGGACAAAATATGACATTGATTTCTGCAGATTTTACTTTTCAAACTGTAGGTGCTACATACAATTGTAGGTTCAAGTTGCAATATAGGTGATGTGAAGTTAGTCGTAGTGGGGAAAAAATCGCAGAAGGGAAATAACAAAGTTCGAACTTTGTAGGTTGAAGTTCCAATAATTGTAGGTTCAACTTAAAGTTACAAAACTCATTGAATAACAGTCAAGTTGCTTTTGCAACTTGAAACTATCATTTTGTGTTGTCCTTCTCCGCCTTCGTATAGTTGAACCCTGTATGTTAGTTGAAAAGTTTATTTTGATTTAATAAATGATAAGTTAGAACTTGTAGCTACTGCAGATTGTTATATTTTGTAAGAGCACGTGTGCTGTAAGTTTTGCTAATAGGAGCCGGCATGCTATCTGATGTGACGTGTTTGAGAGCTTGCATGCTACCAAAACTCAGCTATTTATGAATATTTATTTAAATACATGCAGCATAAAGGCTCCCATCTCTGCCTGAACTGAAGCATGAGGGCTCTCTAAATTTTTGATTGTCTGAAATTTTTAAATTATACTTTATAAATTTCAAGGTTTGAAAAAAAAATATGACTATGATTTTTGCAGATTTTACTTCTCAAACTGTAAGTGCTACCTACAATTGTAGGTTTAAGCTTCAATAATTGTGATGTCAGTAAGTAGTTCCAATAGTAGTTTCATTAAGTCATTGTTTTGTATTATATTCCATTTAATACGATTTCAATATTATCTTTATTTTGGCATTTATTTTTTAATTACAATACTATCTAAGGAATTACCTTTAAGCATAAAAGTTCATAAACGTTCCATTAATCAGTGATGTTGAAGTTACAAATGAAACTTGAACCTAATATAGTTGTAACTTGAACTTATTACTCTCTTCGTGTAGACATACAGGAAGACAACATATAGGTTTCAAAAATGAAACCTGTTTGCTTGTTGAATAGTTTATGATTACTTAATAAATATTGAGTTGGAACGTGTATCTATTATTTGTTATATTCTGTAGGCGTCTGTATGCTGTATGTCTTGCTAACGGGAGCCAGCATGCCATCTGACTTGAAATGTTTGAGAGCTTGCATGCTACCAAAACTCAGGTATTTATGAATTTTTATTTAGATACATGCAGCATAAAGGCTCTCATTCCTGCCTGAGCTGAAGCATGCAGGCTCTCTAAATTTTTAATTGTCTGAAATCTTGAAATAATACTTCCTACATTTTAAGGTTTAGAACAAAATAAGACTATGATTTTTGCAGTTATTACTTCTCTAACTGTAGGTGCTATGTACAATTGTAAGTTCAAGCTGCAATAATTGTGATGTAAAGTTACAAAACTTATTGAATAATACGAAGTCGTAAAAGGGTAATAACAAATTAAAACAACAAATTAAAACTTTGTAGGTTGAAATTCCAATAATTGTAGTTTCAACTTGAAGTTGTTAGTTCAAGATACAATTGTACGTTGGTTAAAATTGCCGGTTAATGCAGTAATCATTGTTACTTGAAGTTACAAAACTCATTGAATAACAATCAAGTTACAATTGTAACTTGAACCTATCATTTTGTTTTGGCCTTCTACGTCTTCGTACTATTGAACCCTGTATCGTAGTTGAAAAGTTTATTATGATTTAATAAATTTTTCAAATATCTTTTGTTCGTTATATTTTGTAGGAGTCTGTGTGCTGTATTCTTTACCAATGGGAGCCGATATGCCATCTACCGACTTGCTACCAAACCTCATCTATTTATGAATATTTATTTAGATACATGCAGCATAAAGGCTCTCATGCCTGCCTGATCTGAAGCATGCAGGCTCTCTAAATTTTTGATTGTCTAAAATCTTGAAATAATACTTCCTAAATTTCAAGGTTTAGAACAAAATAAGACTATGGTTCGTAGACCTGTATCGTATTTGAAAAGTTTATTATGATTTAATAAATTTTTCAAATGTGTTTTGTTTTTATATTTTGTAGGAGTCTATATGCTGTATTTATTATCAATGGGAGCCGAAATGCCATCTACCGACATGCTACCAAACCTCATCTATTTATGACTATTTATTTAGATACATGCAGCATAAAGGCTCTGATCTCTGCCTGAACTGAAGCATGCAGGCTCTCTAAATTTTTGATTGTATGAAATCTTGAAATAATACTTAATAAATTTCAAGGTTTAAAACAATAAGACTATGAATTTTGTAGATTTTACTTCTCAAACTGTAGGTGCTACGTACAATTGTAGGTTCAAGCTGCAATAATTGTGATGTGAAGTATTGTGAAGTTACAAAACCTATTGAATAATACGAAATTGTAGAAGGGAAATAACAAATTAAAACTTTGTAGGTTGAAGTTCCAATAATTGTAGGTTCAACTTACAATTGTTAGTTTAAGATATAATTGTACGTCGGTTAAAATTTCAGGTTCATGCTGTAATCGTTGCTACTTGAAGTTACAAAACTCATTGAATAACAGTCAAGTTACAATTGTAATTTGAACCTATCATTTTGTTTTGGCCTTCTACGTGTTCGTACCATTGAACCCTGTATCTTAGTTGAAAAGTTTATTATGATTTAATAATTTTTTTAAATATTTTGTATTCGTTATATTTTGTAGGAATCTGTATGCTGTATTTCTTACCAATGGGAGTCGATATGCCATCTACCGACATGCTACCAAACCTAATCTATTTACGTATATTTATTTAGATGCAAGCGGCATAAAGGCTCTCATCTCTGCCAAAAATAAGGCATGGTGGCTCTTTAAATTTCTTAATGTGTCATGGTTTGAAGAGTTAACTTCAAAATTTCAAAGTTTGGAACAACATATTATTTTTAATTTGGCAGTTTTTACTTCTAAAATTGTTACTTCAAGTTACAATTGTAGGTTCTGATTTCAACTGTAAATTGAAGTTATAATTGTAGTGTAAGTTACGATTGTAATTTGAACCTGAATTGTAACTTGAACCTACCATTTTGTTATTGTCCTTCAACGCCTTCGTATTATTAAACCCTGTATACAGACTCCTACAAAATATAACCAACAAAAGATATTTGAAATTTTTTTTAAATCATAATACATTTTTCAACTACGATACAGATAGCATAAACCCGTACTTTTAACGAACATATAACTGTACCTTGAACCAACATTTGTAAGTTGAACCTACAATTATTGGAACTTAAGTCTACAAAGTTTGAACTTTGTCATTTCCCTTCTACGACTTCATATTATCCAATAAGTTTTGTAACTTCACATCACAAATATTGCAGCTTGAACCTAATATTGTTGGTAGCACCTACAATTTGAGAATTAAAATCTGCAAAAATCAAAGTCACATTTTGTCCCAAACTTTGAAATTATTCAGTTATTTTTTCGAAGTTTGAAACATTTTGATGGGGGGAGCATGCAAGCTCTGAATCATCAACATCATATAGCATGCCGGCTCCTATTAGAATGACACACAGCATACAAACTCCTACTAGATAAATGAACAACATATATATAAAATATTACTAATTAATATTTATTAAATCATAATGAACTATTCAACTAACATACAGGGATTCAATAATATGAGGGCATAGAACAAAGACAAAATTGTAAGTTCAAGTTACAATCGTTATTATGATTGATTATGATATTGGTTATAATAATTGATTATAATAAATATTAAATAGTTGGAATTTATATACTTGAAATTTGTCGTGGCCTTTCTACAATTTCGTATTATTCATTGAGCTTTGTAACTTCAAGTTACAATTATTGTCTCTAGAGTCTACAATTGGAGGGTACACGGGAAAAAAAAGGTCAAGCGAAAATGTTTTTACTTATCGATATTCTAAGGTTGGTAACTTGTTTTTTTTTTCTAAAGTAAATCTTTGAACATTTTTCGTTTATCTTTCTAAAATTACTTATTAGTGGAATCCCATTAGTGGAATCTTTCATAAAGGCCGTAGTCAATATAACCGTTAAAAAGAAGAAATCATAAGCCTAGTGCTCAGGTAACGAATACGCTATGATTACTTAACCCCTGAATACATATCCGTCTATAAAATTACCCATATTTGCCACTAAATATCGCTTTTGCCTTGATTCGACTAAAAAATTGATTTAGCCTCTTTTCCCTATGTATCCTTCAATTATTGTAAGAAAGGAGCCTCTATGATACTTGTGAACATACACATATAAAATATGCAGAAATTGTACTAAATAGTACGGGTGTATTCAACCCCGCGAGCTTCTTTGCTAGAAAAGGACTGTCGGTAAAGAGCCTGTTTGCAGATTTTCGAGCCTGTAAGTTCCGAAGAGCCTAAATGCTATGTACTAAACAAAAAAATGAGCCTATTTGCTATCTACTATACACATATATATATATATATATATATATATATATATATATATATATATATATATATATATATATCAAATATTAGTCGCTATCAGTATTTTACGGCCGCCCCATTCGTGCGTACCACGGTAAACCACATCCTTTTTCTCCTCGGGCATTCGTTGCCTCGTTTATATCATATATGTTATCAATGTGATCTGTTTCTCCGGGTTCTACATTTAAATCGCCCACGTAATTTCCTTCAATATCAATAATGTTGTCTTTGGCGAAATTGCCATTAGTTTTTAATCGAAGTGCAGTATCTACGACATCTTCGTCTTCTTCGATTGTCATATCTAGAAGCAGCATTTCTTCATTTTCTTCATCATTTTCATCTTCTATAACTTGCATTCCTTCTAGATCTTCATTTTGGGGCAATTCTTTATTTTTGTTAAGATTTTGTTTTTTCTGCGGCGTGTCCTTTACATCAACAATATTAGTGATGTCAATGTCTAATGCCGTCTTCAGTACCGTGCTATATACAATGTTCTTTGTGTATAAATTATTAGTCTTTTTTCCATCCATTTTGCCTTGACGAGAACCATCAACAATTAAGACCTTTAAGTCTTTTGGCGAGCCAACTCTCGATAGAGCCACGTATAGTTGACCATGCGCAAAAACTGGCGTGCTCAAGTAAATGCCGACTTTATCAAAAGTCTGACCCTGAGCTTTGTTGATGGTCATTGCGAAGGCTAAACGGATCGGAAATTGATAACGTTTCATGCAGCAGGGTAACGATGGCGTGTTACAGGACATGCTGCACTTTGGCAATGAAATAACTTCACCAGCACTAACTCCGGTTATTATTTTGCACTCCACAAAATACTCGCCCATTGACACGACGACCATACGCGTCCCGTTACATTGGCCTCGAGCCACGTCTAAATTGCGCAACAAAATAACGATACAACCGATTCGCAGTTTTAAAGCGTGAGGAGGAATGCTAGACACATTGATCGAATGCAGTACGTCTTCGGTAATAACAAATTCGTCTAAGTTTGATCTTTCAACACTATCGATACTGTAATAAGTGCGAACTTCATTATTTTCGTCATTGGCCGTTTCTCCGAAAGACATATGACGTAAAATATAATCGTTCACGTTATCGACAGCTTTATTGGTGGGACATAATATGGCCCGGCTACAATAAACGTCGACATTGTCAGAAGAAAAACTTAGATTATCGTAACAAAATTTGACTAAGTCCCCTAATTGAAAAACCAAAAACCGTTTAAAAATTGTAATAATATCGGGAACAGTAAAACCCCTGAATTTTACACCCTCAAATTTAACCCTCCCTTCACCGATAGCCAAAAGGTAAGACGACCAAGGCACATCAACTGCACTATGTTGATTGCCTTTCGAATAAACGTCTGCCTTGAACAATTCGTCCGCATCCTCCTCTTCTCCGTTCTTTTCCCGACGCAATTTCGAGCGCATATTTTCAGTCAATTTTAATTTGGCGATAGTAGGCCAAAAATCGCATTGCAAAATACAGCTAGATATAATACTAGCTCGATGAAGACCCGGAACAACTGGCAAAATTTGTCTAAAATCCCCTCCAAAAACAAAACATTTACCGCCAAAAACTAAGTCAGACGAAGCCATTAATTCCCTGAAATAACGATCAATCGCCTCGACCCCGAAACGGTGACTCATGGGTGCCTCGTCCCATAAAACGATAGCCGATCGTTTTAAGAGAGCGGACTCCCGACTCTCCATATCGAAGCCAGCAGGTGATTCATTGTTTAATTGCAGGGGTAATTTAAAGGTTCGATGAACAGTTTTGCCCCCCAATAGCAGACACGCTGCAATACCCGTCCAAGCAACGGCAACTTGAACAATCTTCGGAAGGTAACCAATAAAACATTATAAACGAATGTTTTACCGGTACCACCGGGACCGTCCAAATAAAAAACATTAGCATCGTTAAACGTAATGTTTTCCACGATGTCGCGTTGCTCAGCAGATAAAGTATCCAAAAAATCGTTGAAAATTTCGATTTCATTTACGGAGCGCGCTACCGCCCGTAAAATATGAATAAAGGCCGAAAATTGGTTTAAATTAAATTTGTTAAAATCAAATTTTTGTACAAGTGCCTCGTTGACCGAAAATTCTTCATCGAGCGTTTCTATACTTTCCGAATCGTCGTTTTCATCGTTCTTATTTGGGCGCAAATTTAAATCGCGACGAATATCGCGCTCGACGCCGACGTCCACGGCATCGTCGAATAAAACGCAACCTAATGTTTGTAACGTAAAATTTTGATCGTTTTTGATTCGTTTCATCATTGAATTGATATTCTCGGCAGCCGCATTTAAAGCGTCTTTGTATGTGACGCCATTTCTTTTCAAGAAATCGTCGACAAAATGGCGTTTAAACGTAGTCCACAGGACCGGAACTTGGACGACTTCGTCTTCTGCCACAACGCACAATAAAGCAAATAAACGCCTTAATCTCTTTGCATCCTGTACCAATACAGCTTCTTGCAAACAAAGACCAAACTCATCGTTTGTTCTCAAAAGATTAAGGCGCGAACACGCTTCTTTGTAAGTGTCGCAAATAACTCCGTCGACCGTTTTCAAGTCGTCGAAACTAATCGGCCCATGTTTGTGTTGTAAAAGAATGCGCAAAAAAAACTTTTCTAATTCATTAGAAGAAGTACATTGAATAAGGGTGCCAATTACTTTCGATTGTTTCCTACGTTTATTCCACTTGCACGTCGACGTTTCCCAAGTATATTCGTCAGGCATTTCTCCATATAAAAGATGACGGGCCTCGTTACTATTACGATTTAATTTAAAAAACGCGGTCAATTTGGTGTCTTTTTCTAAAACACGACGAATACCATCAACGTTTAATTCGTCATCGAAACACATATATTCTTCGCCAGGCAAATGCACGGGCAAAGCAATACAACTGTGCGATCTGCCCATCATCTTAAAATTGAATAAACGCCATGTAGCCTCCATGGAGCTGACGTAACGACAATCAACATACTGCTTAATTTCATCTACAGCAGCAGCAGGTGGCGCTACTGCTGCTGTAGCCGCGGCTTCCGCGTTTTTGTCTTGGGGCACGTCTAATTCGGACGCGAGCGTAACGTGATCGTTTCCTTTCGTAATATATTTATGCAGATATTTGATGGTACTAATACTGCCGCATAACTCGACGTTTATATGCGATTGGTATTTCGCTAATAAATACCGATTATAAGGTACCACGCGCCGATTGGTACATCGCACATTATTGATCATACAATAGCGACCATCTGCTGGTCTCTTGTATAGCGGACGACGATTACCCCCCATTCTTAAGGCCGTTTGATCACAATACCTATAAGGATAGCCTTTTTTGCATTTACCATCTTCGGTTGTGCACGGTGCTGTCGGATTTACCGATCCGCACGGCCTATGCATATGATGTTTAACGACTAAGTCGTATAATTCTTTTTCGGTCGTCTTATCAGGCAAATAGGCGCAAATAAATCTATCGACTTCCGCTATATCGTCGAGTTTGTCTTCGTCCATCAACGTTACAAGTAAATGTGCGTGCGGTAAACCACGTTTTTGAAATTCGATGGTGTAAAAGTAATTTCTTACTAACCCGAACATATTTTTATTTATAATTTCATCAAGCAAGTTGAGAAATTTAGCCCTAAAAACTCTACATACGATATCGGGCCTGTGACACGCTCTCAGAAATCCATCTAAGGCGGATTGAATTTCGGGCCACGCCGAATTACATGTCATGGTTAAAAATATATCGGGTTTTCCATGTCGAGCTACTATTGACATAGCGTCTAAATAGAGCCGCTGTTGGTGTCGAGGCCCTCCAACAAATGAAGTTGGTAGTACTACCACGCGACCAGCATCTTGAATATTAGGAGGAGGAACACCGACAGCATTACCGATGTTGTTTTGAGCAGCCCTACGGGCATTGTTAATACGCTCTATGACGGTTCTTTTCATCCTCCTAAATTCCAAGTTGTGTTGCCTGATATACCACAATTCGGTCGCCTCGACTTTACACCATGCATCAACGATATATTGTTGAAATAGTTTACCCGCGTGATGCAACATTGAAAATTCGTCGCGAATCATTATACGATACCGATAAAATTCGCGAAAAGTTACAAATTTTCGTTTATGATTTTCCGGTCTCTCGTTATCGTAAATATTTTCGTTTTCGCCGCCAATATCATTCTCATTTCGGTTCGCGGCGCCGCGCCTATTACGGTTTCGTTGTAAAGCCGCGCCTCGGTACGCCAATGGAATATTAGGCTTATAACCTCGATCACCACGCGGAAACAATAATGGATACACCATTGGATCCGCGTAGCAATTGAGGTTTTTAATCTCGTAATGTTTTTGTATTGCCGGCTCGTCATTATCACGATTATCGCCTTGCTCAGCATTTCCATTAATAAGCGTACGTCCGCGAGGATACAATTTTAAACTAACCTCGATTGGTGGTTCCGGCCCGATAAATACCGCAGCTATGTCGCTACGACTTTGAGGAAGTTCGAAATTTCTCCTTTGAGCGTTCATAGTGTCGGAGAAATAATTCGAACATTTGGTTCGTTATTAAATCCGACACTACGAATTTCTTGTAAATCTTCGGCTACATATCGGTAGGCCCTGACAAATTCGTTGTCTCTCCTCAAAATCGTTTCGACTTTCTTTAAAAGCGCTTTTGAAATTCTATCTCCTATTAAATTTTCGCGTTTTTCTAAGGCCTCGCCCATATCCAAAAAATAATAATGATTTAATCGCGGATTGTTTAAATCATCGCGATTTGGAACACCTTGAAAATGGTGATAAATTTGTCCGGTAACGGCAAAAAACCACATTCCCGAATAGCCCGCTTGCGGCAATACATTGTCGCCCGAAGTTTTGAAAGTAGCCATAGCGAATAAACTGTTAAGAGTGCGAATATTTTCCCTAAATTCTCTAGCTAAAGTTGTGTCTTCGAGCATATAATTTTTAAACTCTTCCGGAATTTCGCGCAAAAGAGTTAATGCAATTTTGCCATTAGTGCAACATAGCAAAATTTCACCATCTCGATTTCTTTTCTCTTCTTGAAAGAATAAAGCGCCGCAATGAAGACACGGATTTTGTCTGTCTAATTGTCCGATAGAAAAATATTCTTCGCGAGCAGTTCTTAACAGAAACGCCGTGTCATTTCTCAAAGCTTTTTTATATTGAAGACCGCGATAAAGGGCGCGAGCCCGGACCGGTTGTCTAAATCGCGGAATTTCATTGTGCTCAACAGCAGCACCGGCATTATTATTATTCGCGGCTCCTTCGGCAATAATATTAACGCGATTTAAAAGTTGAGGTTGCAAAGGTCTATCGTTATGTGGAGCGTTCACCCGTGCACGCGTATTGGCAATTCTTGCCTGAACTCTTCCTCTTTGGAGGCGAAGGTTATAATAATGTTGAAAGACATTTTCGGGCAAACGCTCCACTATCACACGAATTTGTGCCATAGGCACACTAACATTCCTATTCTCCAACTGCCGTTTTGCATGCTGAGATGCTCTAAATGCAGTAACTTTACTTTTAGGTTTATTTTTACCCATATTGTTGAAAAATAGAAAAGTAACAAAAAATCAATAAAGTGATGGCAGAAGATAGAAGAGAATTGTTAAGGTGACACAGCAATATATAACTAAATACAAATAAAAATACGAAAGGAAATTATAGAAAAAAAAATAAAATGACAATAAAGTAAGAAATTGAATAAAATAATTCTATAGTTTCCTTATAGCGTACGGGAGAATATAACAAAAAATAAACACTTACCAAACAAATATCACACGCAAATCACTAAAACGACACAATTCACTAAACGCGCCGACTCTCGATACTAGACTTTGAAGCTAGCAGTAACGCTCGCGACCGAGACTAACAGCGAGAAGGTTCGAAAGGGAAAGGAAAATTCCGGGCTGCGCAAACTATTTAAACGGCCAGCGACGACCAATGGAACCTCTTAGATTAGCAAAACCGAGAGGGGCGGGGCTTGTTAAGGGACTCGATTGTCCGTTAAATAGTGCGCGCTCCGAAATGCCGTTTCATTTTAGATCGTTTGGCGCGCGCAACAGTGGTGTGAAGAAACGAAGTGGAAAAATGGATTATTCGATAGCGACGCTCGCTGCTGATTTGGAGAAACTGAAGCAACTTCTGCAAAAAAATTTGCAAACAGCGGAGGAGTACATTGGACAACAGGAAGATGCAGAAAAAGTGGCGGAGGAGAATCGTAGAATTAAAGTGCTGTTGGACAAGGCGTCAGGTCGAGCACCGATTTTAAAAGATGGAGCGCTCAAGGTTTCGAAACCTGGTATGAAACCGTAAATATAAACTAAAGCAAAAACGGCTCTTTTCAGAGCCACCAATATAATAACAAATAGAAATTCGTCTATATATTTGAACCAACTATCGAAGTGTTAAAAGAGCCGTTTGTGAAATAGCATTGTTGTAATTATTGTACTACATAGTATATTAATATTTTTTTCAGTGAAATTAAAATATTTTCAGCTAAACTGTTTCCATAGACAAAAACTATAGTTAAAATATGAGAGATCTTACTACTCTCTTTTGTATTAAGGAGAGAAGCAGAGCATAATTAATTAAACAATATTGTGGCTTGAGCAAATATTTGTTTCCAAGTGGTTCGGCATTTTCTTTTTGTTCGAATTTCTTTTTATAACAAAATAATGGTCCTAAAAAGGACCGTTTTTTTTTTAAGTTCAAACTTATCGCAAAGTTTGAATTAACGATTCGATAGCTGAAAAGGCTTGTCGGGCCTGCTCAACGATCTTTTGCTTCTTTTCTTCCCTTGGAGCTACGTCCGGCAATTTTCCATGTCGCTGAACTGTATCCCGCATCTCATTCACTTGCTTTGTAAAAGATTGTCGAAAAACGGCAATTCCCTCGTTGTTTTCAATTTTTCGCCTTTTGGCCTCCGTTACGTCTCGATCATCCGAAAGCGAGTCACTGGACGCTCTCCTAACGGACATGTCACAAAAAATCACGCACAAATCCAACTGTACAAAACTACTGACTAGGCGAAGAGCGAACGGCACACAACAGAATGAAAGTGCGGTAACAGTATTTAAACACAGCAGTAACAGCGCAGTATTTAAACGACAGCACCGGCCAGCGCGTCGACCAATGGAACTTCTCGGATTAGCAAAAACTGGATGGGCGTGGCTTGTTAAGGGACTCGAATTTCGAATAAATATGCAAAGTCCGCAAATTTCAACTTATTCTAGTGCAAGCAGCAGTAGTGGTCAGACGTAAAAGTGTTTTTTGTGTATGTGCATCAGGACGACGATGGCAGAGAAAAAGTATTCTTTGACGGAGTTAGTGGCCGATGTAAAAAGTCTGAGGGAAAAAGTCAAAGAGAACGTAGAGGCGGCTGAAGAATATAAACGTGAAAGAAACGCTCTAGAAGGGAATGGTGACGACAATTGTCGAATCCAGTTCCTATTAAAGGCAATAACGGAGCGGGCGCCCGATATTGCCAATAGAAGCAAAATGTATTTAACACCGCCCCACGTCGACAAGTATAAGTAAATAACTTGTTGGCAACTTATACAACGGCTCTTTTAAGAGCCAAAATATTAATTGCAAAAGAATTTCGTTCGTCATAAAAAAATATTCTTATTAATAGTGTAGTAGTAGTAGTGTAACAACTATTTTAAATCACAATATATTTAGCATACTCCAGAACCCTCTTACTTACTTTACAGGCACGTAAAAGCAACGAAAAAGAAACAGTTGCAAATTCTGTAGGACATGTAAACATGGCCACATATTTTCAGGCATCTAAAAAATATTGTATTTATGTATTAAGAGCGAAAAGTACAACTTCTTTCCTCGGAGAGTGAAGCTCACTCGAGAGCAAAAAAGTTACCATTTGCTCGTAATGCATACAACGTTTTTTCTGCAAACGATCAATTTCAAATAATACAATATTACTACGTAATACACCCAATCTGAAAATTGAAATGATACTGACAATGACGTTTTAAATATTTGGTTGAATGGTGGTAGTTGCTATTGACAGCAAGCGAAAAAATCATTTTTGTAGAAAAGCAGAAATAAGTGAGTTTGTGATTAAAATTTACATGCATTATTAGGTGTTATACGGAGCAAAGCAATTTTTTATGCAGAGAACGAAATGAATAACGAATTTCTTTTGTTAAATATGTGGTGGCTCTGAAAAGAGCCTTTTTTTTATAAAACTACAGCAGATCTATTGTTGCGGCGGTCGATCCATCAGTCTAGCCAGTTGCAGGCAGTTAGATTTCGTTAAACTTGCAACTCGCCTCAGCGACAGCACTCTCCTCCTTTCCACGGCAGCCTCCACCAGACACGCAGTATAGTTTTTTTCCTGCTCTTCGATTAATTCAAGACATGTGTTTAACTGGGTTAAGGAGTCCTAAAGAGCAGTTTTTAACCGCTCTTTATCGGTCTCCTCAGACAAACCGGATAAATTGGCAACCACCTCCTCAAATTGCCTTAGGCTTTCTTCAGATGAAGATATGAACAAATCAACCGAAGAAGCGGAACTGCGCATCGACGACTCAAACAAACTTGCCGGGATTGAAATATTCAGGTCATTGTTTTCCACTTCTTCACGTTGTGCTGATTGTCCCGGAAAGCTGCTGTCGAACAGTTGTCTGAATTCGTCGCTGGTGAAAGAATAGTCGCACAAAACTAACTGCACAAACTACTGACTAGGCGAAAGCACACAACAGAATGAAAGTGCGGTTTTTTTTTTTTTTCGGGGGGAGCGACCCCGGGGCATTAAAAAATCTTCTCAAGACACCGGACAACTACCGCGCGACGTTGTCCGGTAGTGTGGGATTCTTACCGACTAAAAAACCCCATGTTTTTTTTTGCGCTTGGGGATTCCGGGCCGATTGCCTATAAATCTCCGATCTGCTGCCGGCAGACTTCTCTGGTTTACGCTCTTTCCTATTTTCATATCTCATGGCCTCCCCAGCTTGGCTGGTTTGGCATGACTGATCTTGCGGGAGATGTGGCCCTTCCTCTCGGGCGGTTTTTGCATCTCTGCTGTCGCTCTACTCTGCACTTTGATATTACAGCTGGTGCCGTGGCCGCTTCCAGGGTTGCCCTGATGCGGGATCCGGCTCGTAGTAAACCAAGGCCCGCAGCAGGTCGTCTGGATGTGCTTCAGCTCGCCGGAATGTCTTCTCAGCTTTGACTCTCATGAAGTCGCGCACTGTTTGCCATTGCAGATTAGCACGAATTTCTTCGTTGCCAATGTACAATGGGGCATTCACCGCCATACGGAGGTGAATGTTTTCCACAGCTTCTACCCTTGAGAGGTGGGCCTCCGCCGCGCTCCCCCATGAAGCCGATCGATATGTGAGGATCGGTCGCATGATGGCTTTCAGCAGCAGGAGTTTCCCTCCCACGGGCAGATGGCTTCTTCGGTTGAGCAGGGGGTATAGTGAGGCCATAGCCCCCCTAGCCTTAGCAGCGGCGACCCTGACATGGGGGCCCCAAGTCAGCCCTTTATCCAAAGTTACCCCCAGATAAACGGCTGAGTCTTGCCACGGCACTTCGATTCCATCGATCACAAGTTGATCTGGGATGGCATCGCGACGCCTACCTATCAGGATTGCCTGGCACTTGGTTGGATTGATTTTAATCCTCCAACGTACCAGCCACTCCTGGAGGTCATCTAAAGCTAACTGCAGATTCCGCCGCACGACGTCTTTTCTCCGGTGTTTGGATAAAAGAGCCGTGTCGTCGGCGTAGAGCGCGAGCGTAGTCCTTGGTGTTCTAGGAATATCGCTCGTGTACAGCGTGTACAGGTGTGGTGACAATACCGACCCTTGGGGGACACCTGCCTCTAGCGCTCTTGGCGCCGACAGGGAGGTTCCGACCCTTACAACGACTGTCCGATCTGTGAGGTAACTGTCGATAAGTTGGCAAATGTTTGCCGACAAACCTAAGTTACTCAGCTTGTAGATCAAGCCTTCTCGCCAGACCCTGTCAAACGCTCGCTCCACATCCAGCAGGACCAGCCCAGGGGTTAGTCTGGAGTTCCTGCCTTCTGCGATGCTCTCTACGGTCTTCAGGACCTGCAGTTCTGCCGAATGCAGTCCCCGAAAACCGTATTGCTCGACGGGCACGACGTTTAGGCGTGTACACTCGTCTTGGAGTCTCCTCAGGATGACACGTTCCACGACTTTACCAGCCCCGCACAGCAGTGTGATGGGCCGGTAGTTCTGCGGAAATGTCTTATCCTTGCCCCGCTTGTTCAGCATTATCACCACTCCCTGTTTCCACCTCATTGGAAAGTGCCGTAACCTCAGCGACGCGTTTGCCACGGCGCAAAGACAGGCTGCACCCTTCCTAGGCAGGTTTTTCAGCACCTTGTTAGAGATGCCGTCCCGCCCCGGAGCCTTTCGTTCCACGAGAGTCCTCAGGACATCCCTGATTTCGCCGGGGTTAACCGGGTCCATCGGGTCCTGCTGACCCTCGGGGTCCTCGCCCCTCAGGTGACGGACGGTCCTCTCAACAGCCAGGATGTGACGATCATCATCGTCAGGGTGATCATTTAGCCTACACTCTCTTTCGAGTGTTTGGCCAAATGCTTCTGCCTTGTCCTCGTCGCTGTACACCATACCGTTTACGCTGTGTAGCGGTGGTATGGCGTTTGTCTCCCGTCTGAGGCTTTTCTGCAACCGCCAGAGGCCGGACGAGCCCGGCTCCAGCTCGCTCAGTTTATCTTCCCAGCATCGGCCGCGGTGCAGCCGCAGGGCTGTTTTCAATCGCTGGCTGCTTTCGTTAAGCAGCCTGCGATTGTCCTCTGAGGGGCCGTAGCGGTACAATCTACGCAGCCGTCTCTGTTCCTGAACGAGCACCCGTATATGTTCGGGGGTTTCTCCGTATTGACCGCGAGGCTTTTGCACCTCGCGCTCAATTGTGGAAAACCTTGAGCCTGCAGCACGTCCTCCTCGAACTTTTGCACGGCACCCTCCAGTTGGGCCACATCAGCAATAATTGGGACGGAAGCAAGTGCGTTAAAATGCTCTTGAAACCGTGTCCAATTAGTGTGCCTAGAGCGTGTCGTTTTGACCTCGGCATTCGCTTCAAGAGTCAGTCTTATTGGATTGTGATCCGAGGTACCTTCATTCACCGTCGCCAACTCTGGCCAGAAACGAACGTTCCTCAACACCGCGATGTCGAGTACGTCCGGCCTCCCGCCCCCGTTGTGTAGGCATGTCGGTTCTTCGGGCCCCATTACCACTGTCCCGGCAGCAGTCGTCATTTCCAATAACCTGACACCTTGCCTGTTATCAATTGCAGAGTTCCACGAGCGGTGCTTGCAATTGAGGTCGCCAACCAGCACTAGTGCTTGTTGGCCACCCAGGAGAATGTCGAGATCTTCCTGCTGCAGTTCGTCCCGCGGAGGCTTGTACACCGACGTGACCCTCATCTGACCAAGGCTGGTGTCCACGACGACAGAGATTGCATCAATCTCCGTGTCCTGGACCCCCAGGCAATGATGTACGATGTCGTCTCTCACCAGAATGGCCACCCCGCCATTATTGGGGTTTCTTTTGTCGTAACGGTACGTGCGGTACCCTCGGAAGTTTGCACGAAGGCGGCTACTGATCTTGGTTTCTTGTAGAGCCAGAATTTCTGGCTCCCTTTCCGCCAAGAGGAGCTCCACCTCGGACTTCCTAGGCCGCAGCCCGTTAACGTTCCAGGACATAATGGTGAGCGACTCTGGGCGTCTAGCAGCCATCACCGGAGCGAAGTGCCTCGCGTATCCAGCCGCCCAAGCAATTTTTCAGCTTGGCTTCAATGGCCTTGATGAGGCCATCGTCCTGCTGCTTGGGGCTCTTGGCCTTTAAGCTTTTAGGGTTTGCACCCGGCTTTTTGGCCGGAGCATCCCCCTGCGGCTTTCTTGATTGCTTTGGCGGGTTGGGGCGCGCTTGCGCGCCTTTTGGGGCCTTGGGGCAACCCAGCCAATTGGCTGGGTGGCCTTCTGCCCCACAAAGGACGCACTTTGCGTTGCGGGTCCCATCCGCAGGTTTCGCGAGTGTACACTCGCGTCCCGCGTGGTTTCCCGCGCACTTGACGCATCGCTCCTGATGATGGCATTTAGACTGCCCATGGCCATATCGCTGACAGCGGTAGCATTGGGTGGGCAATGCTTTCTTTTTCTGTTGCTCGATCTTGACAGAAAGACCAAGTAGTTTATCCACCTTGAAAATAGTGGTGTCTGCGCTCTTAGCCAAAACGAGGGCCAGTTGGACCTTGGTCTTTCTGTTGTGCATCCGCGACAAGTCGGCTGCGACGTTGAGTCCTAATAGTTCGGCGTCTACGGCCTTGAGGTCCACGTCATCAGGCAGGCCTCTGATGACCGCGTACGTGCATTTGTCCTCCGGCAGAGTGTAGGTATGGAACCCACGCTCCGCGGAGGCCAGCACTCTGACTGCCTTGCGGTAGTCCTCCGCTGTCTCAGGCGCCAACCTGAAGCCCTCTTTCGTGAGGGTGGCCCTCTTAATTTTGACGCCGGCACTTTCGAGCTGAGCCGACAGCTCAGCCCACTTGTGCCGGCCTTCCACGATTACGGGAGGTATCCTTTGGGCCTTTGCCGCATCCGCAAAGGTCCTAGGCTTGCCCTCTCGTATTTCCTCAGGCTCGTCGACATCCATCCCGATGGCCGAGTCAAGCACGGTCCGCCTCTTGGGCTTCTCGCCGCTTGACTCAGCCCCCGCGGGCAGTTCGGCGGCCTTTCTCTTGCCACCTGCCGCTACTTTAGCCTCCGCGGGCTTCCCTGCAGCAGCTTTCTTAACTGCCGCAGAGTAGCCTGCGGGTTTCGCGCTGATGTTTCCATCACCCTTAAAACCGCCACCTGTCTTATTCCCAGACTTACCTGGTTTATCCGCACCCACTACCTTCGGCACGCACTCGCGCTTTTTGCCGCTCGCAACCGCACTTATGTCCGCGTTTTTCGCGGCATTTGTGTCCAGCTCGCGGCTGCCATGCACTTCCGCCCGGAAAGCGGCCAATTCCCCACGGAGTTTCTCTACCGTGTCGGTCAGGGTCCGTATTAACGCATCCTTCTCCGCCATGGTTTTAAGAAAAACCTCCATCGGAATTGCTGCCTCCATCACTACGTTTCGTGAAGCTTCGCGCTAATGCACTCCGCCTCGCCACTGCCGAACTGACCCGACGATCCCGACACGCACTTCTCAAGCTTCAGCGCAAGCACTTCAGCCTGACACACCCGGACACTTCCGAACGCACACGATTTCGCACGACACCAACTACCGACTGACCGACTTGCCAACTCGACCGTTCGCCACCGATGCCCGCACAGAACTGAATGAGAATAATGAGATGAAAGTGCGGTGACACGAAGCGCAATATTTAAGCGACAGCGGCGGCCAGCGCGTCGACCAATGAAACCTCTCGGATTTCCAACAGCCGTTGGGCGCAGGGCGTATAAATATGTAGGTCCGGTCGAAGTTGTATTATTTTAGTGCAAGCAGCAGTGGCAAGCGGACGTGCGCAGACTAGTGATTTTGATGTGTTCGATGGGTTCAAAGATTGCAAAGATTTCTTCGTCTGCTGAAAGCAATGCGCCTGGGACCTGTGATAGTTAGTAGTTCTAGTGAAAACAGCGTAGTTGAGAGTTGTTTGCTGGACTACACCATACCGGCGACAGTTGGCAGCAGCGAAGAGGATGACGATGTCATTGAGAGCTCGCAGCCAAAGTTGTGCCAAAACATTGCAAGCAATGTGGTTGTTAACGAGATGGAAGTTGACCCGCCTTCTCCGGCATCCAGTGTGGATTCCCTCAGTGAGGCATTAGTGAAATCATGAATTGATGTGACAAGGACCGAACTGGCAACGATCCAAACAAAGTGCCAAGAAGTTCGAAAAGTGATCAATGCCCAACTGACAGAAACCACACTAGAAATTCAGAAATTGCGAAGGTTGAAGGAGCTCGTCAATGTGCAAAGAGCTCATTACGTTACAATTGTAAAGAGTTATTACAAAGAATAACTCTTTGCTCATAAACCATCGGTCCTTTTCAGGACCAAAAAATATATTCACAAAAAGATTTTCGTCAAAATGAATGCTCTGTTTTGTGTTTTCTCTTAACACAAAATAAAACGTGCTGTTTGAATTTCGAAACTTTCTATGTCACATTTTTTTTTTACAGCATCAGTGTTTATTTGAAGACAACCAAATATATTTACAAAAAGTTTTCGTTAAAATGAATGTCTTTTTTTAAGCCAAAAGAAAACTTATTTGAATTGTATACTTTGCCTTTAGTGAATATTTAAGAATGTATTTTTCAAAGCGTCGTTACATTTAAACCAATTATGAAATGGCATGTAGCCACTAAAACTGACGGCGGTGGTGAACGGTCAGTTGTTGGAATTTTTGTGAAGCCATGGAAGAAGACAGATTCGACGTTGAAGAAATAGCTACTCTACACGGCAGAGCGTGCAAAAACGTGAAAAAATTAAAGTGCAAGTTGGCTGCCAAAAAAGTTAAGAAGGATGCACTGGACTCGATAGCCAAGTGCAGCGAGTTAATGGAGCTACTCGATAAGCGACTGGCCAAACTGAAAGCGGAGAAAGCCAAGCAGAAAAACCTTTTAGACGGCGTAGAGGAAACCTTGACTACGATAGTCACAATAGAGAAAAAACTGGCTTACTTGGCGTCGCGTTGGTCCCGACCACATGCAATTTTTGGCATCACCAGATATTTCAATTTTCCCGAGATGCAAAGTGCTCTGACATCCATTAATGCTTGAAAAATGTCTGAATAATTGGGTTTATCATAGTAGTGGGTTTTTGTTACCATATGAATCACGCTTCTATTCAGTGATTATAAACGTTGATATACAGCATAACCAGTTATTCCCATTGGTTTTCTTAGGCTTTTTGGGGGTCGTCCGAATTTTTTTCTAGAAATACGTTGTTTGAATTTTTAAAAGCATACTAAGTACATTTAGGTGATCTATCATTTATCAAATATTAGTTTTGGTATAATAATGGATACTAAATAATAAAAGATTAAGTTGTTTGTAAATCTAACCACTCTGAAATTGTCACCGAAAGACTATTTATATTATTTATATTATATTGTTTATATTTATATTATACTGTTTATAATTATATTGTCACCAAACTGGAGATATGGTAAAATTGCGTACTGCTAACATCACCTATCGGACTTGGGTAGTTGACAACTATTAATAATCAAGGCAGTAGTTAAGTAGTTATTATTAAAGAAAAAAAAAAAAAAAAAAATTGTTTTTTACCGAATAAAGTTTGCAATTCCTGCTGCCATTCGAAAATCAGACGACACACAGTGCACTAAAACATATCCTTGATCGAAGTATTTAAAGCAATTGCAATTGGGCATTTCCGAAAATTTAACAATAATTGATGTTGATACTAATCGACTTTGGAAGTTTGCAAATGACAATGTATTGGATGACCTAAAAAAATATAAATTATGAGTTTAATGAAAAAGTTTAAATACTTACATGATGGTACAGAAATGATTACTTTTATTTGAGCAAATCTGGAATTAAAAATAAAAAGAAAAAAAAAATTCTTTATCTATATATCCATTACAACCCATGTAAATAATATATTCATGGCAACCCTCGCTATATTATGGGCAAAGATTAAGAATAAGATTCTGACTATGTCTAAACCCGTGTCCACTCAACTTCTTCATCGTAAACATGATCATAATTTTCATCCATAATCCATGTAAACCAAATATCCATGGCAATGTTTGCAACATGGATTATAATAGAAGCAAATTAAGAATAGAATAACAATTCGATTATAAAATTGGATAAACCCAGTCTAAGAAGTTGCATAATTCAGTCCTAAGTTTTGGAAAATGTATATAGTGAGCACACTTAGTTACGACACCTATTTGTAACTAAACATAATGACAGCATTATCATAATTGCATCTACTTACCAGCAAAAGGAAGGCTTATGCAAATGGTGCAAATCAATACAAATAGCTCTGCGGTTAGTAACTAGTGTACCGTCTCTCAATAATTAGTGATAAAGTTCCTTCTTGTTGCGCTAAAAAGCACAGGACTACAAATTGTTTTAAGTTTATTTTGTTGCTTTGAAACTTAATAAATCTGTGTGTGTGTTTGTGTGTAGTAAATAACGAATTTCTTTTTTTTAAGTAAATTGGTGGTTCTGAAAAAAACCGTTTAAATACGTTATATCTTCACACGCTATATCCCATTCGTCCTCGAGGAAGGCGCGTAGAAGTGTGAGGTCGCCTGTGGCGTTCTACCACCTGCAGAGCAAAGCTGTCGTCCATGCGAAAGTCGGAACTTACACAATGGGTTACAACATCGCCTGGCCTCAAGTAATCAAAGACATTGCCGGATACATCCCTAACGGACCGCGTGTCAATCCGGCGCGAATGGAAATGCTCCCAAAAAGACTGCATAGTTGATTGTTGAAACAGTCCCGAGGTACTTGCAGAACTCATGTTCGCACACTATGTAAATCGAAATTAAGATATGCGCACTAGCAACAACTAAAACGTACTGAACGGTTTTGTGGCGAAAACGTGACTATTTATGGGAAAATGGATGGAAAAAATGTATAGACTTGGCGGGGTTTGCGTCTATACGCCTCATTTAGTTTCATTACTTCTCGAGAATACTCCCGATTTTCTTCCTGCAATGTATTTATCTCTTTTTGCATGTGCTGATTGATTTCATTAATTTCCCTCAATTTTCTATTTAGATCCTGGACTGTTGCTGTGCTTTCACGTGATATTTCCGCCTGGAAGCTTATCTGGCGTTTGCTTTCTGACAGTTTCCTGTTCAGCTTCTGAATAATATCCTTTTGCTCCTCTATGAATTTCAGGTTTTGTGTGTCTGTCTGAGAAGCCTTTGATTCAAAGCTCTGGGACATCCTTTTCAATCTCTTGATCATATTATCCATTTTCTTGACTTCTTTCTTCAACCTCTCTAATTCATTTTTCAGCTCGGCAGCTTCTGTATCTGCCCCATTGAATGGCAACCCAGTCACTACGTCTTTCCAGGCAACTTGGGTGATACACATCGTTGCATTGGATGCAGCATTAGTTGCGAAAATCCTTCTGACCACAACACTTAAACATTGTTTATATTGACTTTACCATGTGAGATGAACTATATGTAAGTTGGTATTATAGGACGTAGTATATGAGAGCGGCGTCCAGCCGTTTCTTTTAAAACAAACCAAGTAACTTGTATCAGTTTATTTATATTGAATATGAAAGTGGCGTCCAGCCGTCCCGTCTGCACAAGGCATGTAGTTCTTATCAGTTCACCTGTTTGTTTACATTATTTATTTATTCACCTTAATATTGGCAATTAATGGGCAATTAGTGGCAAACCAATTGTTGCAAACTCAGGGTTCAATAATTCCAGTGTAACGATTTAACACGAAAACCCTATTTATTTATTCCACAAATACACACAAGTACAATTCGACTACTAAATAACTCACTACTTAACACTTTATAGCCTTCTATTATCGTTTGGTACTTTAGCTTACCTACAGCTCGATTAAATAAAACTACTACTAACGGCGGCGCTATTCGCTTTTTAGACAAAATCCCCAAAACACAGAAAAGTCTAGAACATTCTTAGAAGAAAAATAATTGATAGGAGACGCACAAAAAAAGGTCGTAAATAACTGCGTTCTAAATAAAGATAGCAATATCAATATCCCCGCAGCGCCCGGAGAGGCCGCGAGCCGCGAAAGTCCAACCTCCAATGTCGCTCCGCTTCCACAGCCGGCGCTCACCATAACATTGGCCTCTTCCTAAGGCTGTTCGTCCCGAACAGATAGAGTTCCATGGTGTCGTGCTAATCGATCCAGATGAAAAACCTTCATCGTTGAATTGGGGGTCCGCTGAATCCTATACACTACGTCATTAATCTTCTTAATAATTGTATAAGGCCTTCCCCAATTTTGGCTAAGTTTGGGCGACTTCCCCATCTTTCGCCGCGGATTGTACAGCCACACCAAATCACCATCCTGGAAGCCGCGGGAGTTAGCCAGTGAGTCATATCTTGCTTTGGCTCGATCACTGGAGATCTGCAGTTTATTCCTGACTTGTTCATGAACATTGTTAAAGCTTGAGCTGGAGGTTGAGCTCCTCCATATAAATTTCAGAGTTGAGCGAATCTTTTTCTGGTGTTCCATACATCAAATTCGCAGGAAGCCTCATTTCCCTTCCGAACATCACTTTCGTCGGAGTATAACCAGTGGCTTCGTGTATAGAGCCGCGATATGCAATCAACATAAGAGGTAGATGTTGGTCCCAATCACGCTGCTGATCTGCCACCATTTTAGACAGGTAATGTTCCATGGTCCGATTAAATCTCTACCATCCCATCCGACTGGTCTTGTTCGAGGTCCTTTTGTGGCACGACAAACTTCGCACATTCTCCCCCACTGCCATTGCCACCTTGTCCCCCCCTGTCCAGTTAGCCCTTGCGTCCTGTAGTTGGTGGACGTTTGGTCCCATTCAGCAGAATAGTCCTCATAGGACTCAACTTTGGCAGCACTCTTCTCACGAACGTGCCAGTTCTGCCCAGGTATGTCTCACACATTGTATCGCTGCAGACAGCTCTCGCTAAGCCAGCGAGGTATGCGACTCCAACATGATGCCCACATGGATTATTCACCACCATTCTTCTAATATTGGGGATGTTGGCAAACTCGGCAGCCTCAGGGCAGAGCCGACGCAGTGGTGACTTCACTAGCCTCTTGGCTCCCTCATATGCAACCACCAACCTATGGGTTCCTGCAGGAGGTGCTGAAAATCGGAGTTTTGCATCCGATGAGTGGGTGAATGGGAGAATGTTCGCATGGATCTCTCCAGCACAATGCCTTAACCTCTCATTTGTCCCGTCTGGATTTGGGATCCTCACTGTGTCAGCCTCTGCAACTGTCAGGATATGTATGGTACTGCACCAATGCTCAATTGTGTGGAGAGCTGTTGTTATTTCCGGTTGTGGATTTCCCGGGTAAAACAGCTCGACCACCTTCTTGGCATACCTTTGGATGGCACCCTGCCCCGTGTGATGGTTTGTGAGCCACCAGTTCGCTTTAGTCCCGACAATGATTGTCAAGGCTTGGCGATAGTTCACCTCAGTCAAAATCACATTGATTGCTGCTGACTCCTGGGGAGGTGGCCCGGTGTAGGTCTAGTCACCATCCACTGCGCTGCCAACCTCTTACCAAGCCAAGGTGGACCGCAACAGCAGCTCCAAATGTGTAGAGCTCCCGAGCTGGCTGAATCGCCACAGAAAACTATGCCCATAAGGCAGCACTTCTGGCAGCTTGATCTGTTCTCCCCATTTTTATGATCTTCAGTATCAGCCAACGCTGGGTCTGTGCTTACAGAAATGCCGGTTTCTAGGGTCGTATTTATGATGGGCAGATTGATGTCGTTGAGTGCTATCTTATTATAAACCAACAACAACGAAATTCCGGAAAAAAAAGAATAAACTCACCTCGGTGGGAGACAAATTCTATTTTAGTTTTCCCACGGAAAGGTTTGTCTGGTTTTACCTAAATCGGACACCATGTGTAACTTTAATAACATTTGTGTTAATTAAAATCTAACAACTCCATCGCTTCTGGAAGCAGTTCCTTTTATCTATTTTTTAAATTAGGTCTTAAATCAGAAATTACAGGATCTAATAATAAGCTATGAAGAATTTCTTCATTATTTGATATTCTGTATGATTTTCTCGCATGATTTCTTCTATAGTCTCTAAACAATTTGTGATTGGCCTCCTGTGCCTCCTCGCTGCGTAGGCCAATTTTGATTTGAAAGGCACAAGAGCATATTGCACTATTTCTGCTCCGTGCAGCAATAACTTATATACCGATGCAGGCATATAGTACCAACTATACAGTGAGACATAAAACTGGGCAGTTTCAAATTTAAATTGTTGACCATAAGAAATTGCTTATAGAATAACAAACAAATGCGTCAATGCAGTAATCTCTGATGTTACTTTCAGATTATAAAAAAAGTCTTGCTGTATTGCGATCATTTGTTGAGTCTTCACTTTATTTTATGATATCAACTAACAATCCCAATCTATTTTGAAAAGCCGTTTGAATTTTTTGCTTTCTTAAAAGCCTTTGCTGCTTATGACCGATATTTCTTACTGTCCAGGACTTAAATTTCCTTGGCCAGCCTAGGCCTTAGCGCCCTAGAAACTTAGGACAGGAACAGTGTTTTAACAATCTTTCCACATCGCGAACAAAATATTATGGCCTTCTTAGCTTGGTATGTGTTGTGTTTGTGTTGTTGATGCCCTGCTTTTCCACATCGGCAACAAATTTTTTATGCTTGATAAACTCTTGGGAGGCGTACTGAATCTATATATCGATTTTTCTTGTTATTAAGCTCAATGGCATTACTTAATAATTTTTGTGTGTGCGTAGGGGTTCTTGTCCGGCCAGATATATAAGGTTAATGCTTTATTGTGAAATATTGCTATAAGGGATTATCAGTATATTATGTACAGACAGCGTGAGCTGGGGCGTCAGGTCAGACTGCTGCAAGCAGTGTCGATAACGTCGGCTGCAGGGGCGGCGTCTATAGTGTCGGCTGCAGGGGCGGCATCTAGAGCGTCTGGAACTGCCGGCGGACGTGTCTGGGGCGACGGCTGCAGTAACTGGTCGCAGGCTTATGTCGTCGTGGAGAAGACAGTCTGAAGACGGCTGCAGTAACTGCTGCAGGCTTAAGTCTGTATAGACAAGCGGTAGCGAATCTGAAGATGGCTGCAGTAACTGCTGCTGGCTTAAGTCTGTGTAGACAAGCGGTAGGGAGTCTGAAGACGGCTGCAATAATTGCTGCTGCCTTGTAGACAGGGGGTAGGTAACGGCCAAGGTTCAGTGTTGGAGGCGGAAGGCGAGCACGGAGCGAACTGCTTTCGAAAGGGCTGACGAGTCCTTTTATATCCGTAGGACGATGCGGGAGGGCAAAACTGACGGCTCGGCGCGGTACGTGGATGGGTACCGCCGTTGGGTACCGGTGGCGCTTCTAATAGGGGTACTACGGAGGGCTTTAGAACTAACTGCGGTTCCTTGCAGAGCGCACGTTACATTTTGAATTTAAACTTGTTTTTGCTGTGGAACTAATTGTCTTTTCTTCGTGATTTGCATTCATTTTCTCGTCGAGTTCTTCTAACCAATCGCTGTTGAGTTAAGGTCTGGTGATACGGTTAATCGTAGAATCGGACTGTCCATTGCTTCTACAAAATTTGCCAAATTAAAAAAAAAATAAATTTTATTCTATACCCAATTATGTCTTTATATTTTTGGAACAGTAATTTGGATTTTCCTTCTAGAATTAGTAAAAAAAATACTCTTTTGCGTATTCCAAAAGCACGCCTTACTGTCAATTCTTCTCGCAACTCTTCTGAACAATTTTCGAACTTAGGTGTTTTGATTAATGCTTCTGCTATTTTCTGATCTGTCCAAATTTAAAAATTTTTCGTAGTTTTCTTATCCTTTGGGGTCGGGTTTTCTTTAACCATATTTGTCCTCGGTTCCTTTATTTTTCGACTCCTCTTCAATATGTGTGTTCACCTCGCGGAGACCATCCGTATTCACACCACCTTAAGAAATCTTTACCTCGGTCACCATTCCAACAAGTGCATTTTTACATATTCCCACTTTTTTTGTAAATCTTCCCTAAAGGAGTCGGTCGTGTTTGTTTTCTTTTATGAATTTCACCAATGTCAAACTTTTTAATTTTCTCATGTAGCCTAAATAACTCTTCCTTCAACGGGGGGGTTGAAAATCTTGATTTCATTGGTACTAATTATTAGAAAATCACACTTTTTAAATTTAGTTGGTGGTCTAAATAGTTAGGTAGGTCTACACTATTTTTCCAGTAATAAATCTAAATATTCTGTTTTGTTATTATGTTTTCTCGTTTGTTCTGCTTGTAACCTTCTTTTAGCTTGGTCTTGCAGTTTAGCGGGTTTGGACAGGGTAGAATGAAACACCTTTAATATATTCAAATCGCTGACGTTTCGACCATATATTTGGTCTTTTTCAAGGCTAAACTCAGCCAAAACTTTTTCACGAAATATGGGACTCGTTACAAATTAAAGGGAACCTTTATATAAACGGTGACGAGACTCACACACATATAACTTAAAGCACCTAAAAACTCTAAATACTCTAAAACTCATTGTGCATCATTATGCATCACATTAAGATCATACCTTACAAACACGGATTGACGGTATACACAATATTGAAATTGGAATATTAAAATGATTAAATTGACAATGATTTTGTGGTTCCACCCATCAAATTCACATTGGGATCACATATTACAAACACGGATTGGCGGTAAACAACAATGTTAAAATAAAAATATTAAAATGGCAATGATTTATGGTTCCACCCAGCAAAAATTAAAATAAAAAAAAATGAGAAATCTCGTACAAGAAACAAAAACACTGAACTATAACAAACATAAGTAAAGGCGTACCTGTTTGGACCTAAAGGGCTTCCTGTCAAATCTGGATAACTCGTATTTATGACACATGTACAATTTTTGCGATATCATTATCATATTCGGCCGACCAGGACAAAACGGGGAACGATCGACAACCAAATTGGTACTGAAACCAGCGATGCACCAGAGAGGCGTTTATTTACATTCTTTTTTCTCCTTAGCTAACGGAGTCACGTTGATTGTTGGTTTTTATGGATATTTATCAAATGGTTATATTGAATGTTCCACCCCTGGGTGTACATTCTGTTGTTGACGGTGTTATTCAAGGAGATGTAAATCATTTCACTTAAACATCGCTTGTGGTTAGGGATGGCAACATCGAATAAAAATAGCGATGTATCGATACTGCGATGTATCGTTCAAGAAAACATCGATGACACGATATATCGGTATAATTATATCGATGTTCGAAAACATCGATGTATTTTTCAATTTCTTTTTTCTCTATATACTATATACTCTCTCTATATTTCTTTAGATACACTGTTATCGGTTTGATAGTCTTACCTTAAAGCTTTTGAGTTTTATTGTTGTTAACACGCGATGTAAACTTATACAAAATAGGTACGAATAAAACCAAGGGTATACAAAATTATAATTTTTATTAATTTTTATGAAAATTCGGAAATAAAAAATTTGCAGGACCTACGAACTAACTGTTGCATTGAATTGTTGCTTATTTTTACGCAAGAAATATCCACCTATCATATATACTTGCATAGTGCATATTATTCACCGGAATTCATTACGTTGTTACATATAAGCTTACCTACTACTTAGAAGTTCAGAATAAGAATATACATATTATCATTGTCTTCATATTATAATATTAATAAAAATACACACCTGAACATATCAACTCATCAAGTACTTTACTTGTTACCAGAATTTCTCTGGAAGACTATTTAAAAAAAGTAATTTTGGTAATAATTTTCCTGAGATTCTGTTCCTTTCTGCAGATATAATATCTCCAGCACGCGAAAATAACCGTTCTGATGGCACAGAAGTGCATACGATACCGAGATGCTGTCTCGCTAAAGGATAAAGTGAAGGATAAACTTTCTTTAAATCTTCCCAAATTTCCAAGGGGTTTTCTTTTAAATTAGAGAGAGGTGCTGACAGATACATTTTAATTTCAAGATTTATTGAATCTGAGTTTTGTACTTCTTTTATTTTAACGTTTTGCTTTTGGGTTAAATCCCTGTGGAACCCCCAAATGTCAACTTGATCTTCCGAAACAATATCGACAGACTCGAGCGAATTGATGGAAGTACTTTCGGTTTCGTCATTCATTTGTTCACTAAGAATCATAGTATTTACTTTCTGTAAAACTTTGGCAGAAGCAAGGGGATTGTTGAAATGGACATTTTTAAACCTTGGGTCAAAAAACGTCCCAAGTGCTAAAAGATGAACTTGTTCCCGCGTACCAAAACGCTTTTCTATTTCTTTAAGTAATGCTTCTTTTAATGATATTGCAAGTGGGTGTGTTACATTTACAGAAGTGAAGTTTTTCGTAATGCAATTAATTAGGGGTATTACAATGCTGATTGTAACATACTGCTCCCCTGATACTTCTACTGTTAATTTTTCCATGATTTGAAGCAGTCGAATTGCTTCTTTTAAAAGTTCTACTTCATTTGCTGAAAGCATAGGGGGAGAATTGGGCCTAGTTAGCAGTATGTTACTTACAATAGTCATTAATTCTAAAAATCGCAAACACATGTAATATTTAGAGTTCCACCTAGTGGAAACATCCAAAATCAATTTTTTTACTTGGCCTTCGAGAAGTCCTTCTTTAAGTTGAGCTTTTCTAAGATCATCTGATGCATTTGTACTACATTTAAAAAATTTTACAATTGTACGAATTTTTGTGAATAACTCTTCAACCCCAGAAAATTTTATAGCATTTTCAACAGTCAGATTTATGGTATGCGCAAAGCAACTTAAGTGTTTTCCCATGCCAACTAATTTACCAACAGCCTTCAACATCTTAGCATCATTGTCAGTAACAATTGCTGTAACTGATTCAACATTAATGTTCCATGCCTTTAAAACATTGTGTAAGGTACTACAAATGTACTCGCCAGTATGTGACTCTGACAATTCAATGACATCTAGACAGCCAGCTACCATTGTAGTGCCCTCTAAAAAATGTATAGTTATTCCAAGAAAGCTTTTCATTTGCATTGTCTCGGTCCATATATCAGAAGTTATTACCAGACTTTTAATTTTGCTTAATTTTTCTTTAAATAAATGTGACACACCTTCATACTTGTCTATTATTCTTTTCTTAATTGTATTTCTGCATGGAGTTTTATATAATGGACTAATTTCTTTGATAAATTTTTTAAATCCAGTACCTTCAACAATATTTAGTGGCATGTTATCTTTACATATAAAATATATAAGTGCTTTTGTAATTCGCGTATATTGTTTTCCACCTTCTGAAACAAAATAAAAATTACATAGAAACAAAATTAAAAACAAAACTAGTGCCCTAGAATCCTGCAAATCAATAGCACATGCCTAGTTTAAAATAATTTTTATAGCTAACTTAGCAAAAATTATAAAAATTGGATGTGTATTAAAATATAGGTACCAACCTTCAAAGTTAGCAATATTTTGAAAGATCTTCTTAAGTTTTGGCTGCTCTGTACCAGAAACAGAATTTTTTCTGACCAGTGAAGTACATAAATCTTTTCCGACCTGCAAATTACCCGACTTGTCAATATCATTTGATTTTTGGGAACCCTGCTCCGGCTCCGAACTGCTTGGAGTATGAACTTGCACAGCTGTTTGCTACAAATAACAAAATGTGGCCTTTAATAGCTTTTAAGAACATAGCATGAAAGTCAAAGAGGAAAATGTGATAATTTATACTTACATCTATTTCAACCTGTAGTGTGGGGGAGACACTTTCTTTGCTCATTGATGGTCTTGGCTCATGTTCATTTAAATAGTTCTCAATACATCTCCGCTTTGAAGGGATTTCTGGCTAAAATTTATTTTAAAAATAAATACTAAAATTAGAAAATAATAGCTTACAGACGCCACAAAAATATTTGAAATGCTGCAATTGTTTATTGCGCGAGTTCAACTACATACTACATGAACTGTACATACCTCAGTGACATCTGCCTCCAAGTTTTCCGATGAATTTAATTGTTTTTGGTGAACTTGCATGTGACCCTTTAAGTTTGAGGTGTTACCACTTGTTTTTAACCTCTTTCCACACAATTTGCATTCTGCACTAGTACTATCCACTTTACAAAAGTACTTCCATACTTGGCTTTTTAATTTAGGCGGCATGTTCTCGCGTGCACCAAACACCATTAACAAACACCAATCCATCAAGCCATCAAATAAAAATAATTAATGTAACCTAACCTCACAATTCTCACATCGATGTTAGCCACAGGGGTCGATGTATCGATACATCGGCACGTATAAAATATCGATGAAAATATCGATTTTTTTCCCGATGTATCGATGTTTCTAAACATCGATACATCGTTGCCATCCCTACTTGTGGTAATTGCTTTCCTTATCCAAGATTTTAACGCTTTCAAATTCGAAATGATGGCCTGTGGAGAAGTGATGATGGGCTAGGGCTGTCATTTCATTTTTTTTTGCCGTTTGACTCATTACAGTCGTATATATGTTGATACATACTGCTATGTTGATTATACTGCTTTGAGATGCCCACATAGCATTTATCGCAATTGAAACACGGCACCCTATAAACCACATTAGACACATATTGCAACGGGGTTTTGTCTTTTAGCTTGGAGAACAAACATCCGACGGTGTGTAAGACTGCAGAATGCAGTCTAGCGTTATACAACTACTTCTTAGTTTTCACAATTCTTCGAAATATTCGATTTGCTTACCGGGCGCAGCTCTAAGAACTACGACGTACAGAGTCCTGTACTGGAACGATACGTAGTCAAGTATTTTTCCTCCTGCACATTGCGGCTCTTTGATCTACTCTTACATCTTGATCGGCTATGGTATTTCGCTTGTAACAGGCTAGACCATGCCATAACGCTGAACACTAAAATAATCGAAGCCTATGATTTTCACATCATCAGTCGATTTTAGCCAAGTTTGTCGAAACTTGTTCGTCGAAAAGAGAAAATCGGCGTTTGCGAAAATGGGATTATTCTCAATGAAATCGATATGTTTTAAGAGGCTTTGCACATTGTGGTAGGCAAAAATGACCTTGTCTTCGGTGTCTTTAACGTACTGTCTGTCGTACGAACTCACCATAAATTTGGTGACTTTTAGTTTTTTAATTTCGGAAAATGCTGACTCTGTCTGTGGGCATTTTCGGCGGTTTAAAACTGCCAAAGATGTAAAGTCCGGTCAATTTGGTCGCTCGACTGCTCGACCACATACAGGCTCGCACGTTACATTTTTGGTGCCACATGAACTGCGACCTCTTGACAAGTTGCTCTTTGGCTTTAGTGCACGGTAATGCCTTCGCTGACCAGCAGCGGAAATTGTAGCCGTTCAACACAACAGTTGGTGTCCTTTCTCACTTTAATAGCACGGGCAATTGATTTTAATGGTGTCCAAGTGTCTGGTTTATGAAACCTGCGTCTTTGTTACGTGCAATTTTTCCACATCTATAATCGATGAATTCTATCCATACACTTGTCGGTTTTTTAACTTTGTCGTATTCAATTTTTCTCAAAACACCAGTAGCTCCGTTAACTATACCGTCGAGGGTATCGATGTTATTGGAGACCATATATTTGGCATCGACTTGCAAAATCAGTTTAAACATGAGTCCATAGTTTTCAGTTTTTTTCAGGTCTAAGACATTTTTTAACAGTATAGCTTTGAATTTTTCACTGCAGCTTCCTTTTACTGTATCTACAGCTGAACTTGTTGCTTGTTCGGTTTTATACTGGGTGAGCGTCTGCTCGTTGAAAGCGTCAACTTCTTTATTGCTTTGAAATAAATGTATAATTGACTCCGGTGTCTGAAGGTACCTCACGACTCTTAATCAAGTCGATATCTTGCTGAGTCAGTTGACCATCTCCTAAATTGTTTAAGGCGATGTCAAAATCTTTATCTTCGCGCTGTCGCGTGATTTTTGTCAACTCGAAGTAAGTAAACAAATCCCAAAGTTACGTCCCTCATATCTCTTTGTAGGCGTTTTTACTTGAGGCGGAAAATATCGACCTGTCTCCTACGGGGGGTAGTTGTCGAAGGTCTCCGAAAAGAAGCATGGAAATTCCTCCGAATGGCCTGCTATCTTTGAAAATTTGTTGTAAACGACAGCTGACTAGTCCAACATTTTTGCTCCCACCATCGAGTACTCGTCGATAATTATCAATTTTAACTCCAGCAAAGTGATGTAGCTGGTGTTTAACATATCGTAACCTAAAGGAATCAATTCGGTTTCAATTTGATTCACGGGCAAAGAAAAGGCAGAGTGTAGTGTTGTGCCTCCATATTGAATGCTGCTTTTCTAGTAGGCGCAGCCAACAGCACCTTAATGGATTCTTTCCCCCTTGCGAATGGAAGTGTCGCAGCAAGCTCTGTGTAATGGCTAGGATGAGGTGGCTTTTTGCGGTACCGGCCGCACCACCTAAATAGTTATAACGACGGGGTTCTGGGACACTTTGACCTTGAAGCCTACGTGAGCCCTAGTGTAAAGGGGGCCCCTTGTCAAATGGGCCCCAAAATGCAGTCATTTTTGTCAAATGTGACAGATTTGACATTTGACATATGACAGATGACGTGTGACGTATGACAGTTGTGTGACGTAGTACAGATGAGGTGTGACATGACAGACTTGATACTAGTGTCAGCTAGGTGAGGCTAGACAGGGCAGGGAGTGTAGATAGAGTAACTCCAAGTGCCCCTCAGTGGAAAATGAAACAAATAGTTTAGGAAAAAAAAATTATTTAATTTCTGAAGAATTCCCCAATGTTAAAAAACGTAGTTTAAATCGAGGAGATCGAGCTTGGCCAGTTCTTCTAGCAGCAGTTTCTCCTCGATTTTTTTGTCGAGCAGGAACCCCTGCAACAGCCGGATTCCTTTCCGCAGGCGATCCTGCCAACGAGTTTCTAGTTTGATAACACTAGAAAAAAAAAATTATTGAGCAAGACCATGCACATTCAACTAGCACAAGAAATTTCGCAAATCGCATTAATTAATCTGAAAACCACACTGCGCAGAAGCAAATTTTTGGCCGTCGACATCCAAAATGGCCTAGGTAAAACGATAAAAGCTATGCACATTCAACTAGCACAAAAAATTTCCAAATCGCATTAATTAAATACATTCCGATCATTTTTAAGAAAAAATAAATAAAAGCATAACTTCAGAGTAGTACAAAAACAAAACCAAACCCGAAAAAGAAAAAAAAACTTACTTGGGGACCCACATCCTTCTCATACTGCGAGAATACATCAGATCTACGGATGTCTTGAGTTCTCGCTTATAGGAGTCCAAAAGAACTCCATAAAAATCCATTGTAAAGTCACTGTTAAAAAATGTTAAACATAATACCTCATAATAGTATAAACTAAAAAATGTACTTACGTAAAGGATGAGTTGGAACTGCTAATCGATAGACTGTTTTAGCGCCTATTTATACTAATAAATTTACGAAGAATCACAAAGTAAGCAGTTGTTATCGTGGAAGTTATTTGGGTGGAATTATTAGAATAACAGCTCAGTGAGTGCACATGCAGTATAATTAAGTGTCCGTGTGCATCATTTTATCTTTAGAAAATAATATATAAATAATAAATATTTATCAGTAGGAAACCTCTCCACCCGTGTGCCTCATTAGATACATTGTTGCTAGCGTTAAATAAACTGCTCGTCAAAATAGTCGAAACGGCCAAGTTTATGCTCATTTTTGAAAGGTTGTATCTCAGAGACGCTTTTACCGATCTCAATGAAGTGACATGATTCTAAAAGCCCATTTTTTGTAGAATCACAAAAGACACCTGGTTTGTGATAAACATTTTTGCTGAGAACTATACAGGGTGGATTAAAATGTCGTGTAAAAAGTACTAAACTTTAACCCACTGCATTTGGTTGCTAGAGTTATTACAAAACTTTCCCTACAATGGCATTTAGAGATCCTGATGAATATCTCGGGACATGTTTGGCCGATTTTTGATTTTTGATCTGTGAAAGAAGTTACAGGGGTTTGTTAAAAAGTCCGTATTTTGTCCAAAAAATGCCGAAATCACTAACTTTTATGTCTATAGAACGGATTTTTTATTAACACTCAGGGAAATCTAGCCTAAACTGATATAAAGTTAACCTGCTTTTCAAGAAAAAATATGAATTTACAATCATACAGGGTGAAACAAAGGTCAATGCAAAATTCTTAAACTTAGCCGCTTTCTTACTTGCCCCCTGATGTTAAGAGTTACCTTAGAACTTGCATTTTTATAACATTGAGAGGTCCTAGTTCATATCTCGGGACGTGTTTGGCGGATTTTTCATTTCTGTTCTACGAAAAAACTTACCGGGGTTTGTTATAAAGTTCGTATTTTATCCAACAAACTGCCAAAATCACAAATTTTATGTCTACAGAACTGAATTTTATTAAGACTTAGAAAAACACAGCCTAAACTAACATAAAGTTAACCTGTTTTTCAACAAAAAGCATGAAATTACAATCATACAGGGTGAAACAAAGAGCAATGCAAAATTCTTAAACCTTAGGGACATTCTTACTCACCCCCTAATGTTAAGAGTCACATTAGAACTTGAATTATGATAACATTTTGTTCTACGAAAAAAGTTACACGGGATTGTTAATAAGTTCGTATCTTATCCAAAAAAACTGCCAAAATCACTAACTTTTACGACTATTGAACTGTCTTTTTTATAAACATTTAGGGGAAAATCTAGCCTAAACTAACAGAAAGTTGATATGTCTTTTAAGAAAAAATATGAATCTACTATCATACAGGGTGAAACAAAGAGCAATACATAACTCGTAAACTTTAGCGCCATTTTACTCGCCCCCTGATGTTAAGAGTCACTTTAGAACTTGCATTATGATAACGTCGAGAGGTCCTGAGTCATATCTTGGGACATGTTTGGCGGGTTTTTAATTTTTGTTTTACAAACAGTTTTACAGGGGTTTGTTAAAAAGTTCGAATTTTATCCAACAAACTGCCAAAATCACTAACTTTTACGTCTAGATAACTGATTTTTTTATTAAGACAGTCTATGCAAACATAAACTTAATCTGTTTTTCAAGAAAAAATTTAAATCTACAATCATACAGGGTGAAACAAAGGAAAATGCTAAATTATTAAACTTGAACGGCTTTCTTACTGGCCCCTTGATGTTAAGCGTCACTTTAGAACTTGCATTATGATAACGTCGAGAAATTCTCAGTCATACCTCGGGACATGTTTGGCAGGTTTTTGATTTTTGTTTTACGAAAAAATTTACAGGAGTTTGTTAAAAAGTTTGAATTTTATCCAACAAACTGCCAAAATCACTAACTTTTACGTCTAGATAACTGATTTTTTATTAACACGTAGGAAAATCTGGTTTACGCAAACATAAACTTAATCTCTTTTTCAAGAAAAAATATGAATCTACAATCATACAGGGTGAAATAAAGGGCAATGCAAAATTCTTACAACTTTAGCGATATTCTTACTCGCCCCCTGACGTTAAGAGTCATTTTAGAACTTGCATTATGATTACATTTAGAAGACCTGATTTATATCTCGGGACAGGTTTGGTGGGTTTTTTAATTGTTGATATACGAAAAAGGCTACAGGGGTTTGTTAAAAGTTCGTATTTTATCCATTTATATATATTTATTAACTGCCAAAATCACTAACTTTTACGTTTATAAAACTGACTTTTTATTAACACATGAAAATTTAGCCTAAACTGACATAAAGTTAATGTTTTTCAAGAAAAAATATGAATCTACAATCATACAGGGTTCATAACTTTAGCCGCCCCCTGATATTAAGAGTCACTTTAGAACTTGCATTATGATAATATTTATAGGCCCTGATTTATAGCTTAGGACGTATTTGCCGGTTTTTGCGTTTTTTACGAAGAAAATACAGGTTGTTTCAAAAAGTCTATTTGGTAAACAAAACCGTTTAAATAACCAAGTTTATATATTGATAAGGCTGGTTTTCTATTACCCTTTTGAAAAACTAAGCCTAACAACTAACTAACTAACTAACTAAAAACTAACATGTAGGTATTCCAAGAAAAAATACTATAGGTTATACGGAGAATTGTGGTATTACGAGCGGACAATTCAAAACAGAAACTTGATGTCTCATTTTATTTTAATATCGCGTAGGCCCACCTCGTACTCGCACCAGTTCGGCTGTCCTTCTAGGCATACTGTCCACCAAGCTTCTGATGAAGTCTTGGGGAATAGCCTCCCATTCTTCCCTAACCGCAGTCGCTAATTCATCCAAATTTTGAAATTCTTGTTCTCTCATACTCAGTTTCAGTTTCATTCTACTCCATACGTGCTCTATGACATTCATATCGGGCGACCTAACAGGCCAATACATTCGCTCTATGCCATTTTCTCTCAGAACTTCTTGGACAATTCGTGCTCTGTGAGGACGCGCATTATCATCTATCAGAATAAAGTTGTCCCCAAAGTTCTGAGCAAATGGCACAACAATTTCATTTACACATCTCGATATCTAATTGCATTCATAGTTTCTCCAATCAAAATAACCAAGTCACTCTTTCCGTCCCTTATTACACCACCCCATACAGTCACACTTCCACCACAAAATGGCACTTTGCTCACCATATTCTCTTCAATAAATCTTTCATTCTTTCCTCTCCACACTAAAATTCGCCCATCTGATGCATACAATGAAAACCGACATTCATCAGAAAACATGTAACAACTCCATTCGGCTACTCCCCAGTTCAAATGCTCTTGAGCCCAAACTCTTCAAAAAGCTCGGTGGACAGGTTGAAGAGATGGACAGATGGCACGTCTTCTGGCGTTCAGACCTCGCTCATGCAGGCGTCTTCTAATAGTGCTAGTTGAAGCTCTTGAGCCGGTAGTAGCCTTAGCTTGTGTGGCATTTAACTGTCTTCTTCTTCTGACGGATAGGTTTATTAAAAAGTCCTCCCTGCGAGTAGTGCATCTTTTTCTTCCACAATGTCCAGCCTTTAGATAATTGGGAGCACCATAATTTTGGCTTCTTTTTATTGTCCTATAAACTGTGGATTTTGATGTCCCTACTAGGTCCGCTATGTTAGCTATACTTAGCCCTCGTAAGTGCAACCTGTTTAAGACTGCTCGTTATTTTTGTAAAATTGTTAACCTAAAAAGAACAAACTTACCGCATAATGTTCTGTAGTTCATTTTGGCTTAGCATTGGCATTTCTATATGAATGAGAATTAAATAAATTTAAGTAAAACCTTCAGCTTTATACTTGTAATTAGATGACAGACATCGGCTTCAGATTATTTACTTAGTTTCCATAGCAACCCATATTTTGTTTTTCTAAGGTTGTTCGATATCGGAGACTTAGTACTGAAACATCACCTCTAAAGACGTGAAAGTAAGATAATTTAACAGTTTGGTGGATAAAATAGGGACTTTTTAAGAAAATCCTGTAACTTTGTTCGTAGAATTGTTATGCAGAAGCAGGTGTCAGACCACCAGTGCATTTAATTAAATACGATCTGGTAGATGGCTCTCAATACGAGAACCTGCCTGTAGTGCCTTGCATCTCGTCGGTTGATTGACAAATTAGTGACCACCATACCCTTTTTTGTTCGTAGAACAAAATTAAAAAACCCTGGACTGAATCAGGACCTCTCAATGTTATCATAATTCATGTTCTAAAGTGACTCTTAATATCAAGGCGCAAGTAAGAAACCCGTTCAAGTTTAAGAATTTTGCATTTTCCTTTGTTTCACCCTGTATGATTGTAGATTCATATTTTTTCTTAAAAACACACTAATTTTATGTTAGTTTAGGTTAGGTTTATAAGTGTTAATAAAAAATCAGTCATGTAGACGTAAAAGTTAGTGACTTTGGCAGTTTGTTAGATAAAATACGAGCTTTTTAACAAACCCCTGTAACTTTTTTCGTAGAACAAAAATCAAAAACTCGCCAAACATGTCCCGAGATATGAATCAAGACCTCTGAATGTTATCATAATGCAAATTCTAAAGTGACTCTTAACATTAAAGGGCGAGTAAGGATATCGCTAAAGATTAATAATTTTGTATTGCCCTTTGTTCCTCCCTGTATGTATAAACAGATTAAGTTCATGTTTGCATAGACTAGATTTTCCTACGTGTTAATAAAAAATCAGTTATCTAGACGTAAAAGTTAGTGATTTTGTCAGTTTGTTGGATAAAATTCGAACTTTTTAACAAACCCCTGTAAAATTGTTCGTAAAACAAAAATGAAAAACCCGCCAAACATGTCCCAAGATATGACTCAGGACCTCTCGACGTTATCATAATGCAAGTTCTAAAGTGACTCTTAACATCAGGGGGCGAGTAAAAATGTCGCTAAAGTTTACGAGTTTTGTATTGCTCTTTGTTTCACCCTGTATGATTGTAGATTCATAATTTTTCTTAAAAGACAGATCAACTTTCTGTTAGTTTAGGCTAGATTTTCCCCTAAATGTTAATAAAAAAGACAGTTCAATAGTCGTAAAAGTTAGTGATTTTGGCACTTTTTTGGATAAAATACGAACTTATTAACAATTCCGTGTAACTTTTTTCGTAGAACAAAAATTAAAACTCGCCAAACATGTCCCGAAATATAAATCAGTGCCTCCCAATGTTATCATAATTCAAGTTCTAATGTGACTCTTAACATTAGGGGGTGAGTAAGAATGTCCCTAAGGTTTAAGAATTTCGCATTGCTCTTTGTTTCACCCTGTATGATTGTAAATTCATATTTTTTGTTGAAAAACAGGTTAACTTTATGTTAGTTTAGGCTATGTTTTTCTAAGTCTTAATAAAATTCAGTTCTGTAGACATAAAATTTGTGATTTTGGTAGTTTGTTGGATAAAATACGAACTTTATAACAAACCCCGGTAAGTTTTTTCATAGAACAAAAATGAAAAATCCGCCAAACACGTCCCTAGATATGAACTAGGACCTCTCAATGTTATAAAAATGCAAGTTCTAAGGTAACTCTTAACATCAGGGGGCAAGTAGGAAAGCCGCTAAGTTTAAGAATTTTGCATTGGCCTTTGTTTCACCCTGTATGATTGTAAATTCATATTTTTTCTTGAAAAGCAGGTTAACTTCATATCAGTTTAGGCTAGATTTCTCTGAGTGTTAATACAAAATCCGTTCTATAGACATAAAAATTAGTGATTTTGGCAGATTTTTAGACAAAATACGGACTTTTTAACAAACCCCTGTGACTTCTTTCATAGATCAAAAATCGGCCAAACATGTCCTGAGATATTCATCAGGATCTCTAAATGCCATTGTAGGGAAAGTTTTGTAATAACTCTAGCAACCAAATGCAGTGGGTTAAAGTTTAGTACATTTTACACGACATTTTAATCCACCCTGTATAGTTCTCAGCAAAAATGTTTATCACAAACCAGGTGTCTTTTGTGATTCTACAAGAAATGGGCTTTTAGAATCATGTCACTTCATTGAGATCGGTAAAAGCGTCTCTGAGATACAACCTTTCAAAAATGAGCAAAAAATTGGCCGTTTCGACTATTTTGACGAGCAGTTTAATAAATATTAAATATTACAACAATAAATGTATGCAACAATAAATATTTTTCAGAAATAATTGATCCTACCGATTTATAGGTGGATTCTCTCTGTGAAAGGTTTCTTAGTGGCTGTCTGAGCCAGTATGGCCCTTGTCTTGTGATGTTTAGTTCGCCGATTCTGGAGAAATGTCCTGCATTCCTAAGTCGTGTGGAGACATTAAGTTTAGTTTGTTGTGCTACGATGGTAGCTACGGGCGGGACACTTACCTCGGTGGTCTCGTGGATCGCTTCTCCTGTGAAGATTCCAGGTGAAGGGAAAGCGTGAGTCAAGGTGTGAATTGGATTATTATTTGGCTGAGTTGCGTCGGTTCCAGTAAGTACGGTAGTCAGCAGGGGTGACATCGTGATTGCAGCTGTGCACTCTATCAGATTCTTGAATCCTTCAAAATATGAAGAATAAGTTGTCATAACTTGTATAATTTTACCAAACCATTCGTTGTCGTGGTTTAAGTAGAGGAATCTGGGTAAGGATTCGATCCTATTTTGGCCTGTTGGTTGAGGGAGGTTCAGTCTCTTGTCGTAAGTAATAAATGAAGTGTCTATTTCCCGGTTGGTTTCGGGAGGGTACAACATTCCTGGTAATAGCAGAGCAGCTCGCTCAATCTCATTCCATCTCTGGATGGGAAAGGCGTGATCGTTAAGGATGCGTCTTTGAGAGTTATCAAAAGTCGCTGCAATGGTATAGTCGGGTATGTTTGCAGGCTGGGCGGAAGTTATGGAAGTTATGGAGCAAAGCCTAGAGTCCAGGTATGTATGGTAGCAGTAGTAGAGGAACGTCTGCTTCCCGGTATAATATTAGGTTCTGGGCCTGTAATGGACCAGAGATTTTATGCATTTTTGGTGAAACCAAGCCACAATGTGAATTCGAAGGTTTGACACAATCAAGACTAGCAAAGTAGTTTACTAGAGGTCCGGGGATCATGATGGTCTCTGGAGGGTAGTCATTGAGTATACGGGTCAAAAATTTTCGGTTTTGCGGAGATATAATTCCGGCTTTTAGCTCGGATCTAAGTACCTAAATGAAAGGTTCTGTGTGTATCCCTAGTGTGAAAGAATATTGATTTTTTGTTGAGATCTATGGTTTAGTAGATCAAGGTCACTATTTAGTTGTAAGTAGCTTCTCCCTATTGCATACTCACTAAACTGAATAAGTCTTATTTTGTCAAGAGGTTTGCACTTGGGGTAAGATTTTATTTCTCCCTTGATTTCATTTAGTTTCAGGCCCTAATAATAAAGTGTAGTTTTCTTTGATGTATGCCCTCGTTGCTCTTTTCATTCCAAAGTATGTCTTAGTGTTTCCAAAGTTGTGGTGTTAAAGCCCCATCTACAGTCGTTTCCTATTTCTATGATACATTCTCTTAAGTCAGAAAGAGTTGTGTAGTTGCATGAAATATGAGTGATGGACTGCCCACTATGTGTAAATTGTCCCCTCATTTCCTTAAACTTGAAGTGCAGCCGCTCTTCTCCTAGATATATTGTGTAATAAACTCGAGCTAAATTGGATCTCTTAAAGGGGAATATCTGGGCAGGTTCAGGACAGGTTTTTAGTCCGTCATTCTCTGATTCCATTGAGACAGGCCTTCCAATAGTGGTTAATAATACTTTAATTTCTGTCAGTGACAGATCTGGGAAGTACGGAACCACTCTGTACTTGGGCCTTTCTCCACTGGAGGACATATAAAAATGGTTCCAATCATTGAATGCTTAATCATTGCCAGCAGTTCATCGAAACCTGAAGGTAGTGGGAGAACACCTTGCCGTGGGTCTAACATGGAAAGGAAAATACGTAGCTGGGATACCAAAGCTACGTTTGTTGATAAGTTGGTGGATACCAAGTATTTTGCTTCATTGAGTAAACTTTCAGGAGGTACAGTGTAGGAGATGGTTAGTTCTGGGAAGAATATTTGTTCAAGAGCCCACTCTCTTGTTGGTTTGTCGGCGTTTAGTAGAGGTGTCCTGATTTATATCTATATTTTTTTCAACGTTAACTCGGCCTAGCCGGACTGAAGAGATGTCTTATACTGTAATATAAATCCACTTCCGCTCTCGGTTGTTTGAACAGGATGGTAGGGGGATCTCAATTTAATAGATTCCTCAGATGGTAGGGGGCTCCTCTCTATTTACCAGTCGATGGCTTCCTTTCTACATAGAATTTTATTATGTATCCTCGCATCCTTTCTTAGTCCTATTTCTTGGTGGCATAAAATGTGAAGGGACACCAAATGTAGTGGCTTTTTCTGAGTCTATAGATCTAGGATACTTCCGATACCCATAAGAGCGAGGGCTGTTGATAATGAATTTGGGTCCTTTTTACTTTTAGTGGATCTCTCTATGATGTTGATGTTGCACATGGGTTGGCTTCGTAATATGTTTATTGCCTCAGCCTTACTTTTAGAATTTTATCTACAGGAAGCATTTAATGATATTTTTCCGTAACACTTCAGTGTTCAGTTAATTCTTTTACTACAAAACGACACCTAAAACCTCAGCAAGTAGAAAGTATCCACCTAGACAGAAGAATACACCGTACTCCGTAGAATATTAATTGTGTAACTAATTCGATAAAACACTGAAATAAGCCTTTAACTTAAATTCCTAATATTGTATATTAAATAAAAAGAACATTCTCATTTTATTAGAGACAAATTGATTAGTTTTGATAAGAATATTATTATTTATTTTTAAATATATATTTTTTTAATAATAAAGTTAAATATTATTAATAAATAATGACCGCAGTGGCAGAAGATATGAGCTTTTCAAACATAAAATAATTTTTTTTCTATGAGTGAAATAAACTTTTAACACATTACTGAATAACCTATTCCTATTTGAAATGTTAAAATAAATCTCTATACCTATCATATAACCGCTTACCGCTTACCATAAGCATTATCAAAAATTATTCGCACAGGCTGATGATAATATGTAGTGTATTCAAATTCCTTATATCAAAGAAGCAATAAATCAGTCACTCCAAAATGGCCTCTAGCGGTGAATTCATGGAGTTTTGTCTATTATGTGGCTTCAACGGTTGCCGGGTTAGTTCCTTGGTATGGTAAATCAGGGCAGTGAGCAGCCGGGAAGGTTTTCCAGTGGTTCTGCCACAAACCAGAGTATACCCCCAGGAATGTGAGGCGGTCCCATTGTGGGGGTGTCTATTGTATCGGTGGGGTGTAGACAAAACGCGCAAGGGCAGTGTCGAATATCTTTTATTTCCTTCCAAGAGAGTACACCACTCCATACAGAACACTTGCTATTTAAAGTGTACCAACATTCGCAATAAATACAATTGAGCCGGGGAAGGCCAAGTAAATGGCTCTCCAGGATTTGGCCCTAATTGATTTATAGAATCCCACAATTGTCTCAGAGAGAACAGGTATAAAACAGGTTCCTCGTTTCTTCTTCGTGTACCACATATTACAAATAGATACAGTCCATACGCTACCCGAATTAATGATTCACAATTGTGGGCTTGATTGTTTGTAAAAGTTCAATTTTTCTGCTTACGCACAAATCCGCGATTGCAAGAATTATGTATACTAATAAAGTTTTTGTTTAATTGAATTTTTAATTTAAAAGTATGGCAGCCCGCCCTATATAAAGAGTTCACTTTCGTTGAACAAATAAAATATATTTTTAAAGACAACTGATTATTTTGTTTTTTTTAGAACTCGTATAAAAAAACACATTTTTTAGTCTTAAAACCGTATCTCAAAGTCTTCTGTTCTATAATTTATACTGGATGTGGGGATAACAGTCTGAGAGCTTCCTTTTCCAACAGTCTACAAAATCATATTGTCATATCTCTTTCGCATATTCTAATCATATAAATGTGTTTCTTTTTATTCAAAGCCTCGGAATGGCATTCTATTTGTGCATTTTCCAACTTCAATCCGGCAACCTGTGACTAAACATAACAAACTTCAGTTTTGGCAAAGTTGACTATTACGAGCAAATAATTCCTTTAACTCCATAACTTGAGACCAAAGTCTTGTTGCGAAATAACAATAATAAACATCCTTTCCATGAACTTATTCATGGACCACCGTCAGCTTCACGAAGTGGGAATAAGATGGTCTTCTTTGATTATATGTGACTCCGCTTTTGAGGTTTTTAATCACAGCGTAGTTTAAAATTGTGATTTTCTTTGTTCGGTTCTTTCGAATAAACTGCATTTGACGGCTGGTAATTTTGATAATTCTTGCCGTAGGTATGAAGAACTTTTTTCTTTTGATTAGGATTTTCCGAGTCTGAACTTGGTCTGATTGTTGTTTCTCGTAGGGCACTGCTTTGAACGATGTCGGCGTTCAGGATTAACACCTTCAAGGCTTCCGTGTAAAGGTAGTAAAGAAATATTATTTCCATTTCCATTACCTGTAGTAAGAAAAAAATCTTGTAGTTACTCCCCATAAACTCATATATACACTCTGACTTATCCCATCGCGAGTAAAATGTAACTACTAAATGACTGACTGTTAAAGCGACCGTTAAAACTGACTGTAACCGACTCTAACTAACTGTCTTCATCTGTGTCAACTCAACTTATAAAGTTTTTTCCTCCGTACTTTGGGGTAATTTATTTTAAGGCTTTTTCCAAGAATGAATAAATGACTATTACGTTCCACTCCCAAGATCTTAATGCTCGCGCATCATTCTCTCTCCACTTTAATTTCCCACTGAAATATCTATAACTCCATTTCCCTACTTTTTGAAGGTTTGGTCCAGCCGGTTCTTAAGAGGGGGCAATGAATAATTCCATTTTCTTGGAAATTTCAGCAGGTGGAGAAATTGTTCCGCCTACCGCAGACATGTCTGGCGGATTTCAGGGCATCTCTACCTCAACTTGATGTGTCACCAATACTTGACGCCTTCCCAAATTAGGAATTAACAGAAATGAAATTCGATCTTGATCTGGATCGCGAGGTTTAATTTAAGACTTCCGCTAGTCTGGTCAACAGCTCCAAAATTACTTAGTCTTTTGAAAATGTTGGTATTGATTATTTTTCAAAATTTTATATGCGTTTTAAATTTTGTGTGTGTGCAAAAGTTTACAAATGACCTGTCTAGTGAATAGTGGGTGTAAAAATAATTTTTCTATGGATTATGTAACGAAGTTTTTCCCTAACTCACAGGTAATGACGTCACAATTAACATTTTCTTTATATTTCATCACCCAACTCATTACAACATCTTTTATTTAAATAAAAAACTGGAATTCCTCATATAAAAGCCAAGGCAATGGCCAAAACGGCCGTAAGTCCGCGGGTGCACCCGTAGATGGCGCCACCTCTTTATCCGACTGTTCACGTGTTATCATATTCTATGAATACCCCTACATCGCAAGCCTTATTTTTCATACTTCTCCTTTAATAAGGGCTAGCACAACTTCGCTGTTGAAGAACATTTTCTTCACATGCCCGCTAGTGTACGAGTTTTCTCCGCGTTTCAGCTGCTTTGCGTCATTTTTGCAAAATGAAGCTATCGCAAAAAACTTAATAGCTGAAGACATATAGGAGGCTCAATAGATTTGTAAAAATGTGTTGGTTAAAATAGTTTTGCTGTATTTTCAGTTACGTACTGGTTTAAATTTCCTATTTTTATTAAATCTTACTAATGTGATACAAACCTTTTTTACTTCAATATTGCTGTATATTCCTTCCAAATTCATTCTATTTTCGCTGACGCTACAATGATAATCACCTGACCTACCACAATAAAAAATGGTAGTGATGACGCGCACTAAATTGACGTGTAGTGAACACTGAATGCAAACTGCCGACTTGTTGCACTGTTATCTTAAAAGCAGCAAATTCCAATGGTCTGATTTTCGCTTGAGACTACTTAGCTGAGTGTTTAAATTACAATGCAAAGGCATATTTGAGTCACCTCGACATTGCGCTTGAAGAATGTCTGACGTAGACAGATGCGTTAACGGTTTGCATGAAATCCCTGTCTCACTGCCGCAATTTGATGCGAGGTGTTGCGAAAATCAACCGTTATGGTCGGGATTAGTTTTAGTATGAAATTTGGCCATATGAGAATTTTCCGAAAATCACCATGTTTTGCGGTACATCACTGAAACTTAGTATCTATGGTAATTAAGAGGCGCTAAATCGAGCCCCCTGTCTCACTGTCGCAATTTGATGCGAGGTATTGTGAAAATCAACCGTTATAGTTCCAAGCGGGAGGCGCTCGTCAAAGGATGGGCGCGGTCGGCTTCAAGCTGGGAGAAAATCCAAAGGGCAAGTGTCGTCGTTCCCGCTTTGCTTGACTACTGTGGTAAATTCGGTCCATTTTCACTATTTCAATGTGATTTATTGCATATGATTGACCGTAGTCGAAAGAATTTAAACTAACTGAAACTATCCTAAACTGAATTAACCCAAATAATAATAAAACACTTTTGACATATAAAGTGATTGCATAAACCATCATATTTTTAATGGGTTTAAAGCATCATGTTTTATAAGTATTACCGAGGGGAAAAGCACCTCATAAAACGGGTACACCAAATTTCCATATAATTTAACCTACATTCCAAGCTAAATTTGTTTAAACTTCACTAAATTCGACTAATTCCCGATGTAACATACAGGGTGTCCCGCAAACCTTCGACAATACTCCTCCTGATAAAAGCCCCATTGACAACTCAAAAAATTAAAACTTCGTATTAATGAAAGTATTGTGTATTTGCACTTTTATTAAAATCGACAAAAACTTACATCACTTGATATTTCGTACATTTACTCTTCCATAACACCATGTAGAAAAAATTTTTCAGTTTTAGTTTCGCGAATGGAGGTAGTACAATTGCTAATCAACAGATTCTGAACGTCTACTTTGGTTTATGAAACAACTTTATTTTAACGTATTTCTTACAACTCCATTTCAATTATGCAACTTTTGACCCCCACTGTAGCAAAAGGTGAACAGCGATCTTGATGCGCTTAAGTACAAAAATTAGCGTCGTTCTTCTAGATTCTGAAATTCCTTAAGAAGTAAATGTTTTTATGGTCAGTTTGATGCAACAAGTACAATTTTTACAATTACATACACTATAGTTTATTTGTGCTATTTACAAGAAATTGAGCAAGAAGCAATTAATGCAAAAAAAAACTTAAAGTAAATGTTCAAAGTGACCGCCATTGGCTCTTATGCACGCTCTGCATCTTTTTATAAACGATCTTTTGATTGATCGATACTGAGCCTCGTTAATTTCTTGCGCTGCTCTAAAGACATTTTGTCGTAGCTCTTCGCGAGTTTCGGCCAGTCGTGTATAAACTTTTTCTTTCAGGCAACCCCAATAAAAGAAATCTAAAGGATTTAAATCCGGCGAACGTGGTGGCCACAAAATAGGTCCTTGACGTCCAATCCATCTGCCAGGAAAAACGTTATTTAGGTGTTCTCTCACAACCAGTGCATAGTGGGCAGGACAGCCGTCATGTTGAAACCACATTCGTCTTCTTATTAATAGAGGAACGTCTTCAAGTAACACCGTTAACTGATTCTGCAAAAATTGCAGATAATTTTCAGCATTAAAATTTTCTGGTAATTCTACTGGTCCTATAATTTTCTTGTTGATTATTCCTGTCCAAACGTTGATTTTAATCCATTAGGACCCACACATGTTTTTCTTTCAAATATGACATTTGGGATTTTTGGCTAATTCCACTTATCCCAACGAACATATATTCATATGGAGCCCATGCTGAGAAATAAATATCCTCCAAGATATAGATATGTACTCAGTTGAGTACAATGGGAAAATCCATTATAATAAAATATCATATTATACAAAACGAAAGAAACTTTATTACAAAAAAATTAAGAAGATACGAAACAAAACATTCCCTTTCAATGCAGAGGGTTACACGACACATCATGGCTCCAACGAACTCTTCGATGGCAAATTGCACACCGTATTTGGTTTTCTAACTTCAATGGAAAGTGCCCTCCTCCATGTCTTCTAACGCTAATAGGAACTGACCCATGTGGCTTGCTTCTGCGGGAATTACATTTATCACTGCAAGCAAGGTAATGACGGACAATGTTACGCTGAAATTCCAGTAGACCAATGGTGTCATCGGCTGCAATCTGGAAGACTCGCCACGCTCCACGCGTTGACGACAGCCATATTTATCATGACGGTAAAAAGCACCCACCACCATTTTTCCCCCCCTAATAGAAATTCTGTAATTGTTTACGGCTTGATCGTGCATATCAACGCCACCCATGGATTTGTTATAGGTTTTGAAAATATTTGGTTGCGGTACGTCAATCTTTTCTTTAGCTGCACTCGACCAGCGCTTTACACGTCCAATAGGTTCCAACGAATCACAATTTGAAATCATTGTAACGGTATTATTATCATGCCATCTGACGACGTAAGAGACCAGATTTACTATTGTACAGGTACTCATAGTAACCTCTTTCCTTCTTCTTGAAAGTTTTTTGATCGGCTTAAGGGCATTTCTTGGTACGACTTTCCCGTATGGTTCCGGTAGCACGTTGTCGAGTTTCCTTCAGCAGTTTCAAGAGTCCGTAACTACTGATGTAATTGTCAAGAAACACTATATGATCTGATGGTATCGCAACATTGTCCAAAAAATCAATAATTACACGTGACCCTAAAGGTAAATCATTTGCTCGAGCTTTCCCATCATTCTTCGCGCCGCAATACGTATCAAATGCGTATGCATACCCCGTAGAACTACATAACGCCCAGTTTTTTTAGCCAAATCTACAAGGTTTTCCTCTAATAGACTGCTTGCTGGAATGACGACCGAAAAACTTCACCGTTGCCTCATCAATTGACAAATTTCGATGAAATATTCCCCACTGTAAGAATTTTTGATTGAGGAGATTCATGAGGGGTCGGATCTTGGCCATCTTATCTTGGGTATTGAGTTTGTTGTTATCTGCCAAATGCAGAAACCTTTTGATCTCTTGAAAGCGATTGCGAGACATTGCATTTGCTACAAAAGGAACTCCAAGATCTCCATCCAAACTCCAGTAATTTCTTTCACTTGGAAGTTCATGATATCCACTCAAGAGAAGAATCGCAACAAAAAGCTTCATATCATCTTTGGAAACAAAGAAATCGTGCCTATTCTTTTGAGATGAATAGAGATTTGTTTTCTCAACGATAAGCTCATAAACTTTGTCGTCAAATATTTTTTTTAAAACTTCTACTTCTGTTAGATTTTGTAGTTCATGCTTCATTATTTGTAGTCGATCTTCATATTGCTGGCATGGAAGCATCTATGAAATTTTTGGTCCACTCCGGTTCCGAATCTTGTTTTATATTTTTCTTTACGGCGGTTCGAGCATCATTTTTTATTTTCACTTTCAACTATGACAAAGGCATATTTTCTTCTTCATCGTCTGTTGAGTTGTCATCGCTATAAATGTGATGAAGCTCAATTTTACCAGCTACATCGTTGGGTATTGTTCCGTCTTCATTTCCAAGGAGTTCGTCATCATATTCTTCCACATCAGTTTGATCGTCAACGTCGGGTGGTATTATCACAATATCGATTTCATTGTGCACAACGGCAGCCTCGATTTCGTCAAAAGCACTTTGTAAATGTTGGTGCCTTGAAGAAGAGTCCGAAATATCTCCAAATTCCATGATAAACTCTTCTGAAAGACAGTAAAAGCATGTCTTGAAAAATGAGTCAAGCGAAGATAAATCAGTGCTTCATCCCGGTGTACTTGAATGAGTACATCTATATTTATGTACATATACCTGTCTCCAATCATAAGCTGATAAGTTGAATCAACACTAACAATCGATGTAATGTGAATTATGAAATGCGCACACAACAGGAAAAACCGCAAAAATTTAAATGTTTCAAATAACGAGAATTCTTATGTGAGTGCGCGGAAGGATTGACACTCACACATCGCTTGCTTACAAATTATGCCATAAAATAATGTTAGGTTATACAATGGCTTCAGAACGTGCAGGCAATACTAGACTACACTTCGGTGTCTTTAACGTACTGTCTGTCGTACGAACTCACCATAATATTGGTGGTTTTTAGTTTTTTAATTTCGGAAAATGCTGACTCTGTGGGCATTTTCGGCGGTTTAAAACTGCCAGAGATGTAAAGTGCGGTCAGTTTGGTCGCTCGACTGCGAGCCACATACAGGCTCGCACGTGACATTTTTGGTGCCACATGAACTGCGACCTCTTGATAAGTTGCTCCTCGGCTTTTGTGCACTGCTGACCAGCAGCGGAAATTGTAGCCGTTCAACACAACAGTTGGTGTCCTTTCTCACTTTAATAGCACGGGCATATTTTTTTTTAATGGTGTCCAGATGTCTGCAATATTGTTTTGCTTTATGAAACCTGCGTGTTTGTTACTGCAATTTTTCCACATCTAGAATCGATGAATTCTATCCATACATTTGTCGGCTTTTTATCTTTGTCGTATTCAATTTTTCTCAAAATACCAGTAGATCCGTTAACTATACCGTCGAGGGTATCGATGTTATTGGAGACCATATATTTGGCATCGATTTGCAAAATCAGTTTAAACATGAGTCCATAGTTTTCAGTTTTTTTTTTCAGGTCTAGGGCATTTTTTAACAGCATAGCTTTGAATTTTTCACTGCAGTTTCCTTTTACTGTATCTACAGCTGAGCTTGTTGCTTGTTCGGTTTTATACTGGGTGAGCTTCTGTTCGTTGAAAGCGTCAAATTCTTTATTGCTTTGGAATAAATGTATAATTGACTCCGGTAGTACGGTATCTGAAGGTCCCTCACGACTCTTAATCAAGTCGACATCTTGCTCTTTGTCATTTGACCATCTCCTAAATTGTTCAAGGCGATGGCAAAATCTTTATCTTCCCGCTGTCGCATGATTTCCGTCTACTCGAAGTAAGTAAACAAATCCCAAAGGTATATCGCATATCTCTTTGTAGGCGTTTTTACTTGAGGCGGAAAATATCACCTGTCTCCTATGGGGGGTAGTTGTCGAAAGTCTCCGAAAAGAAGAATGGAAATTCCTCCGAATAAACGAGAGCTGATGTAGTCCAACATTTTTGCTTCCACGATCGAGTACTCGTCGATAATTATCAATTTTAAATCCAACAACGTGACATAGATGGTGTTTAACATATCGTAAGTTAAAGGAATCAATTCCGTTTCAATTTGATTCACGGGCAACAAAAAAGGCAGTGTAGTGTTGTGCCTCCAATATTGAATGCTGCTTTTCCAGTGGGCGCAGCCAACAACACTTTAATGGATTCAGGATTATTTCCCACTTGTGAATGTATGGGTCGCAGCAAGCTCTGTGTAATGGCTAGGATGAGGTGGCGTTTTCGGGTACCGGCCGCCCCACCTATTACATTATAGACCGGTCGTTTCTCTGCTATTGAAGTCAAAACGTGTTTTAGCAGCAAGTACCGCTTTTCGTTCAATTTGCTAATCAAACATTCATACTCTTGATCGCTAATAAGAAGCGGACTGGGAAATACTCGCTTTTCTACGCCGGGTGCAGCGTCTGAACCTACACCCAAAATGTCCATAGCGTTGTGCTCTGAATGGTCAAGATCGTACACCGCGTATTCTTTATCAATTTCATGTCCGAATACTATGTCGGCAATTTTATTTTCGGCTCGTTCGGCGTTGTTTAAGGCATCGTCGATTATGCGGGTATCTAAAACGTCAAATTTTTTCCTGTTGGAGGTAATAGTCTCCGCGTGCATGGCGAAGAGCAATTGCTGATTTTGGTTGATCAGCTTTTTGTCCCCATCCCTCAAAGGGAAGTACAACATCAATTGTTCCCTGTAATGGTGCACGGGGTCTTGCTCTAGACCGTAATTTCTGTATGAGATGATGTTAGCATGATGTTTTCTTACTATGCCGAGCGTGTCTTTCCACACTCGTCGGTCAATATGCTACTCCCTATTATCATCAATATGCTCAAAATACCCATCATACAGTTCCATCGTATCATAAGTCTTAAGAGTGGGAGATCGCAATTTAAGGGATGGGGGCGGTTCCACCTCTTGTAGGAGCCAACCTTGTCGTTTCGGTATCGATATTTTATTTGGATCTAAACGAATTAGACCCAGAAATCGCAACGATTGAGGTGAGGTAGCTCGTACGGTAAGAAGCCAGTCATCAAGAAGTTTGTAGGTAGCTACTATCCACTCGAGGATATTGAGCCACTTCATCCCAGCCATTCCATTCAGCGTTGATCAGAGTTGTCCAAGACACCGCAATGCTGTAAACTTCGGATCACGTACACTATGAAAGCGTTCTGGAAATATGAATGAGGCGATGAGAAAATCCTGATCACGAATTGGATAACCCCGATAGTTATAGAACCCCAAAAAATTAATATTTATTCTATTTGAAATTGTATAGCTCTTTTTTGTATTTAACACCATTCTAAAGGTGTCCAATGCTAATTTTGGAATGTCGTCTAAATTGAGTATTCCCCATGTATAGTGTAGGCAGCGAGGGGCATAGTACCTATAGTATGGTACATGCAATATCTCACTACTATAGCGTTTACAATTGTATTTACAATATTTGTGAAACCCGAGCCTGAGGGTACACCTCCGTCCTTTTGGTAGCGTTCACCATTCATTAGCCTAAACGGTGTGTTGATAAAGTATTGGATTACTTTCTTCCATCTTCTTTCTGATATTTCAGGCTTAACATTCCAAGTTTTCTCTTCACTATCCATGACTTTGGTATAATCGAAGTATGAATGCAATATGGTGAAGGCATCACATATAAGCCAGGCTGGGATTGTCTTGTCGAACGTCTTTTAAGCGGAAGCCGACTTTTGGAGGATTTGCCGATCTTTTGAATGTGTAGTGAGCGGCAAATTCAGCTAAACACATATCGGCTAATTCATCGGGACGTTGCACGTAATGGTCAATGAGACCCTCGACGTAAATATTAGTCGCCGTATTAATGATTGTTTTCAATTTTGCCCTGGATTTGAACATACGAGATCGTTGTTCCTTAGGCTTGGTGTTGATATGAACGAATTTCGTACATGTCTCATGGAAGTGTAAACTAAGCAAATTGTACACTGCTTCTTGAGTGTTAACTTCCGAAGCGTTCAGGAAACTATGAACTAAAACTTTTAATTTTTCTTTCAAATCCAAGTTTCCTTTTCTAATCTCCTTTAAAGTTTTCTTCATTGTTTTTCGGACATGCCCCTATCCGATTTGTTGATGTAATTGACAATGTACATTAGACAGCCGTAAGGTTCCAAAATGAATTGAATATGCATGTTGCTCCGCATCAGTCCAAAAATTTCTTCATTGAAGTTGTTGGTGTAACAATCTTTTAGACTGCGTTTGTAAAATACGGTCGGTTTGTTGATGTAATGGCGGATGATATTCAAGTATCGTTCCTTGGTTAAGTCGTATTTAGCTGAAAATTCCTGAAACGATAGATTCGCATCCGTACTAAGATTGGATTTGATTAGATGGACCATTGTGATGCAATTGCCTTTTTCAACAAGGTTCTTTGTTATAATCGGCAGCAAGATTGTATTTTCGTGCATTGGTACATTGGAAAACCGTAGCGACATGCAACTTTTCCTTTTTCCACTTCCTTTTTACATGATCTGGTGTGATGATGAATGCCGAACTTGATAATGTCCTTGATACTTTCGATTTCGCTGTTGCAAGTGATGTACTTGTCAATGAAATTGCAAAAATCTTTAAAATGGTATTTACCTTCGTCGGTCAAAATTTTTTGTGCATTTGTTAGCCAAAGTCCATGAATATGTGGCGAACCGCGATGCTGAAATTCGAACCTGTAATAGAAATGGTCGATGGAATGTTCCTTGAATGGTCCGGTACTGCTTCTCATATGCTTAAAAAGTAATTTGAATCTGTAATCAAAGTATCGGGCACAAGTAAGGACGTGCTTCTGCTTCACTCCAACTAATTTCCTTGTTGTCAACAATTTTCACCAACATAAAAATCTATTCCGTCCACGCTATCTCGGCGGCAGAAATGGTGAAAAATAATGTGGGTGTACCGTACTGTCGCAGCATGCAAACCAGTTTTCCTCTTTCCTTTTTCCAGTTTGCCGGCGAGTTCCTTATTTGTTTCAAAAACATGAAACCGGCATCGTTTCTGAGTAATCTGTCCATGAATTGCGGATCTAGAATTTGACCTGCAGTATATTTACCACTTTCCTCTACTTTTTTGCGCAGACAAATATCTACCGCCCGCAAATTTTTATATATATTTGTTGATTATATATATTTTCGTACTGGAAAGAATTAGAAAATTTGTTTGAGGAAGGTAAAAACATTAAAATATTATTTCTGGCTGTTGTGCATTAGTCTAAACAGACGAATCGTTAAGGTTTCAAATTATCCTAGGTTTATTTTTGTTTTTTTTTTCGTCTATAAACTTTTGACTTTGGTTCACAACTTTGTCATCTCTTTGCAAGCGAGTATCATTTGATTGCTAATTTTAAAGAGTGTGTTAATGCAATATGTAGATATTACCATTGCTGAATATTGCAAAGATATTTAAATTTTGAAGTGCATTCTACAATGTTTATACCCAATTCTTCAAATACGTATTGTATCATGACCCTTATTTTATTATAGTGGCGTTGGTCTCGACCACATGCAATTTTTGGCATCACCAGATATTTAAATTTTTCCGAGATGCAAAGTGCTCTGGCATCCATTAATGCATGAAGAATGTCTGAATAATTGGGTTTATCATAGTAGTGGGTTTTTGTTACCATATGAATAACGCTTCAATTCAGTGATTGTAAACGTTGATATACAGCATAACCAGTTATTCCCATTGGTTTTCTTAGGCTTTTTGGGGGTCGTTCGAATTTTTTCCTAAAAATATAAAACTCATCATTTTTGACCTTAATTAAGTAGGAAGCGGTTATTTACAAACGTCATTCAATTGATTGTGAAATGGCAAAAAAATAGATAAATGATCAAAAACTCATTTACGTTGATTATGTTATTATATTCTGTTAAAAAAATGAGATCCCTCTAGATATGACATTTTCTAATGAATACCTAATTTTACTTAAAAGAGCACAGGAGGTGAGTAGCAAGTAATTGTGCAGGAACACTGATGGGCCGCTAACTTCAGTGAAGACGGGGTGGATTCTATACTTTGTTATGTGTATAAATAAATTGTGTATAAATATATATATATCCCAATAGGCGCCACGTGATTTCCGGAACACCAGGTCCTGAGAAGGCTGTTGCGCAATAGAGGTATACCAATCACGAAATATATCTCTCTTTTACTAACACTCTCCTAACTACCCGGATAGAAATTAACTTCAATAAAAATTAAAGAGATTATGAATTAAAATCAATCAACAAAGTACCTGTATCAAGAACTGTGCTGTGTCAATAAATAGCCGCAAGGAAATAAATGCAACACAGTTGAGGAAAAATAACAGTTTGTATTGAGCGTGGACTTCACAAATAAATATAAAATGTGTTCAAGAGTTACAAGAAATAATCAGTTAAGGTTCTGTATAATATGGTGAAGGAATGGTTAATGAACAAATATGGGGATATCAATAATCAGTTAAATTTATCGCTGACGGAACGCACGAGTTATGGCCATAAAACGCTTACAGGTAGTTTCCGCAGATTACCAACTAACGATGTAAGGCTAGATTAAATTGATCACTGAATATACCTGTACGAAATAAACTAACTACAATGGTCCGAGAAGCGGTGATACGTTAAAGCAAACAAAAAAATAATAAGTGAGGAAGCACGGGCCCTCAATATTTTCCCTCAAAAATGACACAATCACACAACAGTACTACAATAAAGTGCGTCACTGTACAGGCGTAATGCTGTCCAGGGCCTAACAAATTTTGCCAGGTATAAATGATAAAAAAATGTATCTACAGGAATTTACTCTGTGAAGCAGATGACAAAAAAATTAAGAAAACTACTACTGAACGAATTTACAACAACGCTAATAAAATCAATTACTTGGGTGCTTGGTCACGAAAAACTAGTACTTTAAACAAATATTTTCACGGCAAAAAAAAATACTAATAACGGAATAATATCGGCTATAAAGAAAATCGGAAAGCTCTCACTATGATCCACTCTAAGTGATGAGGTTGGTCACTGAAGAGGAGCTATCTGGTAGAGCTCTACTCTAGAAGATCCAGATGGAGCTGCCGGGACTTCACCAGACACTCAGTCAGCCAGAGAGTTGACCAAAGCGGAGACGAGATGCGGACGTCGCAAGAAAAAAGCGGGCGTCTCCAAAAACACACGTGGGCGTCGGAAAAACGTGGTCGTGGGAAAAATATGTGCGCCAAAAACAAACGTGCGCCGTAAAATTAAAACCCCTAAAGAAAACACGGGAATTAGCACGGAGCAACAAAATAAGGTTTCAGTAAATAGAACTAAACATACCTGCAAGGTTGGAAAACGGGGCGAGGTGACTATGTGGTCTGCGTGGACTGTTCTATCCCTCCATGAGGTTAAGGCACCGCAACGAGAATCGGCAATGATCCTCCACACGAGGATCCGAAAAACTTCAAAAAGCGGCTACCTATTCAGCAAATGTCCTGATCTCGATCCTCCGAAGAGTATTTTGGATGAAATCCACTAGAAGATGATCACTAGGACACGTGCAGTCCTTGGCCAGCACAACGGGACCCTGATTCACGCACCAAAAACCAGAGCCAAAAGCCCAAACTGGTTCCCCGATCTTATTTATATAAAACGATTGACCTTCAAAAGAAACCCTTTACCAGGATGCCAAAATTACCATACATGAATATGGAGCTCTATAAACTCGATGACGTCATGTGGCAAAGACAAAACCAAACAACTGAGAATGGTCCAGAAAATAATGCAGAACAACATGATGGATTCCATAACCAACATTGACGAGTCGGCCCAACTTCACAGAACGGCAAATCGATTCTCAAGGAAACAAAAGTACTGAATAATGATCTTTTATTATTTAATCACCATGAGCATGCCAGGTGACGTCAAGAATTTTCTCCCATTGAAAGTGCAGCGGAAAAGTGTCATTCGGCAACGCCGGTTGCCGGTTGCTGGCAAAACTTAGCCGGTTAGCGCAAATCAGTCGATCTTGACAGACAGGTTAAATTGACATTGACATGGAAAACCCCGAAAAATTGACTTTTAACGTCGAGTGTTGTAAAAAGTAAACACTGAAAAATAAGTTAGAAATTCAGCAAAACTTAACTAAAAAGGCAGAAAACCCATAGAAACGATATAAATATACATTCCCCAAATAATCAGCCGTCGTAGTACCTTCATTTAAATATCCTCCATACCCAGGGAAATAACAATAATTATGTAGGCAAACGGTAAACATGACCCCAAAAAGGCAAGATTACTGAACTGGAATTTCAGGTAGGGCGATAATATCAGGTTCTGCAAAAATACAGGTCAATGCAGGTCCATCAGCATTTTTCCCAATTCAGAAAAGTAGATTCAGGTATCATGAAATGGAACTTAATATTAACCAAAACAATCTCAGTATGTGGAAGCATTTACACTGGCTTAGTGTAAATGCTTCCTGAGCTTTAGGCTTAAAGCTTAAAAGATTTGAAATTACCGAACAGGGCATGAAATAGGACCTCTGATATAAGGTTGAAAATCCAGGATAGCCCATACAAGGTAAGTGCTCAAATTTACAACGTTACAAGTTTAAATACTTATATAACTTACATGATGGTACAGAAATGTTTACTTTTGTTTGAGCAAATCTGGAATAAAAAATGTAAAAAAAAAATCTTTATATTAATCCATTACAACCCATGTAAATAATATATTCATGCATCTCTTGCTATATTATGGGCAAAGATTAAGAACAACATTCTGACTATGGCTAAACTCGTGTCCACTCAACTTCTTCATTGTAAACATAACATTTATTTATTTTCATCCAGAACAATCCATGTAAACCAAATGGATTATAAAAGAAGCAAATTAAGAATAGAATAACAATTCGATTATAAAGTTGGATAAACCCAGTCTAGAAAGTTGCATAATTCAGTCCTAAGTTTTGGAAAATGTATATAGTGAACACACTTATTTACGACACATATTTGTAACTAAACATAATGACAGCATTATCATAATTGCATCTACTTACCAGCAAAAGGAAGGCTGATGCAAATGGTGCAAATCAATACAAACAACTCTGCAGTTAGTAACTAGTGTACCGTCTCTCAATAATTAGTGATAAAGTTCCTTCTTGTTGTGCTAAAAAGCACAGGACTGAAAAGAAAACTAATTAAATATAGGAAATGAATTGAAAACAACAATTTTTTATAAATCATTCACTAATTATTGGTCTCAAATAGGCATTGGAAAACTGACATTTTTATTGTATCTTGTCAACATATCCTGGTCAGCCCTGGTCAGGCCTGAACTCCAGAAATGGGGCAATGCCAAGTCCCAGGAATGGTGGGACAGCCTACCCGGTCTAACACACTCCAAAAAATGTACCACAGGAAAAGGGAGGGCAAAAGCCTAAACATTCCTCAGACTAAATAGGAGACAAATCAGAGTGGCTACTACACTCGACACGGGCCATAGCTAGAAGACTCCACGTGCACAGACTTGGACTGTCCGAGAAAATGGAGTGCCGGCTATGCTTGGAGGAAGATGAAACCGTCGAGCACGTTCTATGCGAATGACCGGCTGTTGCCAGACCGAGATACTCACTGTTCGGTAACAATATAGCATAGTTCGGTAATACGATCATTGAGCCTCAAGATGCAAACGAAGTGTCGCCCGAAAGACTCATCGTATTCGTTGAGGATCTGGACTTAACGGGTGACCATTAGTGGGGCAAGCAGGGGTAAACTCTGCTGGTAATACTTCAGGTGAGCCACAATAGACCGCACGTCGCGGTGGAGGACTTTACCTACGTCCACTCACAATGAATACAATACAATACAATAAAAAAAAAGAATGTTTCAAAGGTAACTAGATGACAAAAATAAGTGAATGGATAATAGGGTAATACACACACACACATACATACATACATACACAGGAAGTTTTTCTTTTGCTCTACCAAGTCCAAATTAACAGTAGAAATTTCGGGTTTTAGAGACAAAGAGACGTAAATATTTTAGAAATACTTGCACAAACCCACAAAATATTTCAAAAATCTGGAAAATACTAATGTGAAAAACCGACGCTACATACCATTCAAGACTTTGAGATAAACCATTATTTATTACACAGCAACAGATCCTGAAAGGAAAATGCCGAAAACTGATAGTCTATTGTTTTTTCTATAACCAATAACAAAACGTTATCACTAATATTTCAAATTTTAATTGCTTGTCAATGTAAATGTCAATTTACGAATAAGCGTTTTCGGAATGTGTGTTCGTGGTCGAGTTGATACTAAAATTCATATTCTTGCTATGTGTCAGTGGCGGTTGCGTAGCTGAAAATACTGACGAAATTTGAATATAGTCGTTTTCGGGAAGATATTCATCTAGCTAGCTATGGAAATATCGGTTTTGTAGTGGCAGCCCTTTTTCCAAAAATTTTTCAACTGATATATGGGAAAATTCTTATTTTCTATTGGTATTTATGACATTCCGTCAAAATGTAAGAAATGACATGACGCTTATGTTCTATCCTTGTTTTCCACACGTATTTTGAGAAAGAGAGCCTTAATATTACGTCCGTCGATTCCTTGAAAGCATCTATGTAAATATTGTGAATGTAATTGTCATATTTCTCTTTTTCTTATTCCAATTTTTGTGAGTAATTTCAAATAATTACATTACCTATCATCATCAAACTTACTCTATAGTATTACTTTTCGACTCAACAGCTCATATAGTGAAAGCAGAAAGTGAAATAAACGTACGACCTACCACGGATTTGATTCCTTGGAGAATGAGGCTATTTGTTAACAATTTCCTTAACTCAAGTAGAAGAGCTGCAGCTGCATGCATTGTTTGTTTTTTGACTTTGTATGAAGAGTGTAAGCAAAGTGCTTCATGCTTGCAAAATGAAAAATGCCACTTGCAGACAATTATAAAAGCAAATAAAAAAAAGAATTACCCAGTGTCCAGTCACATCTTCAAGGTACTACTGAATGATTTTGCATTATCCAAGATAAATGAAGAAAAATCTTTTGACCATCTCAATTATCTATGAATGTGCCAAAGGAAGGAAAGACGGACTAACCTGAACAAAACATGTGTGTGTTTCTGTTTGTAAAGTTAAATGATCTGTTAAGTGATTGTGGGGAATCCAATTTGAGGGTGACTGTTGTGATCTCAGTTATATAGAGTGCTAATTATGTAAGCGTTAATCTCTCCGAAGGATGCATATAATATTTTTCAAAATAACACTAAGTGCTTATATATTATCATAGCCTTGTATATGATATACGCTAACGAGTGCGCCTCAAAATGTCATTTTGAGGCGCAGTTAACTGCTGCCGCCTCAAATTGGTCTTTATAAATGCTCCAAGAAGTAGTGCCGTCGAGAACTGAAAGCCTAGTAATGTTTAGTCGCTCAGCGGTTGACGTTGGCTCACTGCGACGTGTTTACCAGATTCGCCACCGGTCTTCTAACTCCATCATTTTCATCTCTACTTCATGTTTGACTTGATCCACGTCTTGCTTGACTTGATCCACGTCTTGTTTGACTTGATCTACGTCTTGTTTGACTTGATCTACGTCTTGTTTGACTTCAGTCATTTTCGTTGAGACAAGTTCTTGCAACTCGCGACGACCATCCGTTAATGCTTGAAACAGAGCAGCTTGATTTTTTCTTTGTTGCTTTTTCTCAAGTTGCCTTTGTTTTTCTTATTCTTCCAGAAAATTCCTTTGTTCCTCTTTGTCCTTCTTCAGCATTTCCATAAGTGCTGCCAGTTGTTCGTCCATGATTTTTGTCGTAGAGATTGAGTATGGCAGGGGAATATGGCATATAGAAAACACCAAAATTCTTGCACTGTCCTTACCACGCAAAATTCAGGCGCGCGACCACTCCTTCGACCGAACAGTGGCAAATTTGCCGAAAATTATCCCACTTCTGACACCAATGGTTACGGGATACGGGTTCCGATAATTTATCGTCAATTAACTGCAGACTTTTATTTACTTTTAACTATTACAACACGATTAAAACACAATTACTCCCTACTCAAAATTCGCACTGTTCGCTTGTCCGTTTATTTTCCTTATTTACTACGCTGCGCTATCTATTTCGATCAAATATCGCGCGGCTGGCTGGTTTATATACCCGGCCTGAACACACTCTCGTACTTTCGAGAACGGAGGCGACTGTTCCCGGTTCTCGTTTAGTCTAGATGGGGTCGAGGTCGGCGCTCGGCGTTGCCGCTTTGGCCCAAATCTCTGTGGACCGACGGCCGGGTATAACAATAATTATGTTTTTTTAGCTGGAAAATTGTTTGCCACTGACAGATCTTTTGACATTTTGACTTGAATTTTACATCCTGGGTTCTAATATTTGAATCACTATACATTTTAAGTGTTTTGTATAATGTATTACCACAAAGACCTTTAGTGTGCCTTTGAAGTAAATCTTCCTTTCTTAGAAGAAAGCCAGCAGCAAGTGTATGTACTTATTTTCTTGAGGAAATATAATTTTTAATAATTATACTTGAGATTTTAACAGAAACCAAGCAGAAACTTTTTATTTTATGTCATGTCATGGTTCTTTCTCATCTCATTTCACTAAAAATTCCAAAGTAATATACAAGTTAGGTTGAAAGTTTGTATTCACATCACAAACTCTCAAGTGTATCTTTTAAGCCCAAGATATGTCCTAGAACCCATATTGAGAAAAAAATTTGTACAAACAACTAGGTGACATTGATCTGTCCTATACAGTTCCGAAGTAGCAAAGGGGTTCTTAATTTCAAATTAATAAATAGCCTTCAATTGTTTCTAAAAGTTAATTGAAATTATATCCATATAAGTTGAAACAGTTTCAACTGAGCTTATGAGAAATGGTTCCAGCTTATGCTATTTAGTTTAAAAGAACTGTACCTCTCTTTAGTTGAAAAGTTTGTTCCATTCCACCAAGAAACCATTTCAGAATGGTCTTGACAACTCACTAATATGAAATCGAAATAAACTATGTGCTTGTTCAAAGTGGTTTTGCAAGCACATCAAGATGGTTCTTCATTTCAATTTGCAATGTTTGCTAGTGAGTTGGCCAAAATAATTATGTAAAGGTTCTGCAATGGTTCTCTAGCGTGTTGGAACAAACCTAATATTAAATCAGACATCAATTACTAAATCACTACACAAATATTTAGTTTCTTGATATTTAGGTAGTTTAAGAAATTAAATGCTCAATTAGACAAGACTTTTTTTGTCTAAGTAATTTATAATGTAAAATCATATATTCTCAACAAAACAAAAATAATACTTCTCTAAATACCTACACATACAATTGAAAAGGTCAATTTTGATCCAACAATGAAGCTTTATCCAAATGACAACTTTTATTCTCTCAATTCAATAATATAGACTTTAATGTTATGAGTAGAAACTGCTTAAAATGGGTAATTTTTTATATAAAAGTCAAAGTTATATTTTATGTATTTTAGTAGGAAGGTTAAAATATTGAAAATGTTTCTAACAAACAGCGTTATTTCTAAAAAATGCAGTTAGAAACCTCATCTAGTATTTGCGAATATAAAAAAATGCAACACAACTCCTTACTAGTGACATATGAGACGAATACATCAAACACGCGATCCAGCATTTACTGCTTAGAATTAGGGAAATCCCAGAAAAAACCAAATTAAATGGCGTTTCTCTATACTAGGAAATACTTCATTTTACCTAGTGTTTTTGAACTATTTACAAAAAAACGAAAATAGAAACCTAAACGAACAAAGAGGAGGGCAGTACTTATATAACCTTTATATACTGTCTATAGTGGTAGTTATGTCAATCCAGCTGCTCAAACTTCCAAAGTCGAAACTTAAAATGTCATCGCTTTCACCAGTTAGTTGAGGCCCTGTTCTTTGCTTCATTCTGTCTTGGTATCGAATAGAATATAAGTTCAATCTTCTGTTGTAATAGACTCTGTATCGTAGTCGCACGTATCGTTTTGGCATACAACATGAGAAAAATGTTAAAATATAATTCAAAAATATTAGAGTGCTATTGAGAAAATTACATGATTTAGACATAAATAACGTAACTAAAAGTTCGTAATTGAAATGATCTCGCGCATGTGTAGCTTCTATTTATTGAACATTCGAATTATTGTCCCTTCGTGTCTTCCCCTATGTTTTGTTTGATCCTAACCTATAATAGAGAAGAAGAAAAATGTTAAAACATAATATAAAAGTATTAAGAGTTTTATTGAAAAAATTACTTGACTGGACATAAATAATAAAACTAAAAGTTCTTATTAAAGTGGCCCCGGACGTGCAGTTTCTATTCATCAAATATTCCAATGTTTTGGAAAAACACTTTTTTGGGAGAGCAAACTTACCAATGATATGTGTAGTAGGTAATTAAATATTATGACAAAGGCAGGCAGGTCCATTGTTTCTTTTAAAGGGTGACAATTGGATCTTATGAGTTTGATGGTAAGGCGGTGGAATCAGACCGGGCAATGGAACACAGCAAAGAGAAGATTATTCACTCACTCGACATGGTTTCCACAAATAAAACATGGTGAAACATGCTGAAAAACGTTATTGTTACAAAATAGCAGTCATATTAGAAGGGGTGAATTCCAAAATTCACCGGGCCATCTACCGGTTAAGCTGGTCATGTGATGGCCATCTTGCAATTTAATGGATAAAGCAGGTGACTGATCTACTCGGTAGTGATTTGGTGAGTTCTGGAATTCGCCCAAGATCAAACTTACCAGTATTATGCGGAGTAAGTAATCAAATATTATGACAAAGGTAGGCAGATACATTACTTCTTCCAAAGGCTGAGAGTTGTATTGTACAAATTTGATGGCAAGGCACTGAAGTCAAACAGAACACTACGAAACAGCAAAGAAAATATTGTTCACCCACTCGATACGGTTTCCACAAATAAAACATGGCAAAACATGCTGAAAAACGTTATTGTTATAAAGTGGCAGTCATAATGGGATATAATGGCTCACAAGTAAAAGTCCGGAGGAAGCTTTTTATAAGTTTATTTAAAAGTAAAAATAATACGTAAGTGTACTTAAATTTAAGATTTAGACCTAAAATTAGGAAAGAGAGAAGTTTCTAGTATCGCGGATCGGAGAAGAGTGTCCAGATTTTACTAAACGACAGTTATTAATAGGAAAACTAGCGCACAAACAACCGATAAATATTCCATTAAGGAATATTAATTAGTAAGGAGAACTATCCCCTGGACTTGGATTAATTTGTTTTCACAATCAGAACTTAAAGGTAATTAGGGTGTTTGTTAAACAGTCTGGCTTAATTTATTTTGTATTTGCAAAGGGAAAATAATAAAATAAATGAATAACATTCAGAAACAAAGGATTGCTATTTTATAGGTAATGTAATGATTAATGTTATATCAGATTCCCCCCTTAAGAGAAAATTTTGATAAGGCAAAATTTTACAGCTAATGATATACCATAAATACACGATATATTTAAAAGAAAGATACTGACTAATACTAAAATATAAAGATTATGAAAGTTAGACACTATCTTTTATTTTCGCTATGCGCGCACTGCTACGTAAAGGAGTATCTTCCTTTAGAATGACAATTTCGGAGTCTTTGTCGAATTTCACGATTTCACTTTCATTTTTACTGTCTGTCGAAAGTCTTTGTTTACACACGTTAAATGTTAAACAGTTCGTGATTTGAGCACATTTGCTAGAATTATCTGAGTGCGAATGTCCACTATTTCGTATACACGTTTTCTTACATATGTACTATATACAACTTATAAATTAAATAAACAACGATTAGTTTTAATAGTGACAATGAAATAAAAACAGAATTATTAGTAACTTGAGAAAATAATGATGCTTTTGATAATGTTTCAGATAACTCCTCGAAATGTTTTAGTTTGTTACTGGCAACATTTAATGACTCTGAATCGAGGCTTTTTAAAATAGGCATTAAATGTAAATCGTCAATAATATTATTATTCACTTTTCTGTAACAATTATCCTTAAAATCAAATTGGGGAATGATTGGAACGAATATACTCTCTGAAATGATAGGTTCTGACGAGATTACTGAGGTACTAGTATAAATTCTACAATTTTCCTTGAATACCAAAGTACCGGTGTTATTTAATTTTAAATTGATTCCATTTTTAGAGTGGCAATTTAATGTAACGTCTGTAGGCTTAGGAAAAACATAAATCCATGAGTTTGGAGTTATTAGTTTATGCCAAATTTCAGTAGTTGAATTTATAATCCTGGTAACACAATTATCGGGAATAGAACTGACATCACTCAATAATTCAGTTTCGCATAGCCTACGTTGGCTAGTGAAGAATAAAGGCTCATTATAATTGCAGATTGCGTTCGATTGATCAAGATTTTGACAAATTTGTAGAGAAGTTAGAGAAGTATACTGATTACGAGTTTCTGAAAGAACTAGAAATTGAATACTGGGTAAGATAAACATGTGAGACTGAAATAATGTACGGTAAACAGGTAACGAAATAAGATTATAAAGGTAAAATTGCATTTGACTGACAAGAGGTAATTTGATTACAAAAATTATTCGTTCTTGGGAGAAGTAATATTGCACATCAGAAAGTTGAATCAAAAGATGAGAGTTCTTGGTGGTAATAGGAAGTGGAAATACTACCGTTGGAGGTAGATAAGGCAATGTTATTTGTAATTCTTCAATGAGTTGTTGAGGTGAAGTTACTACTGGATGTACAGAATTACTTTTTGCAAATAGGACTGCGTTAATGAGGGTAGAGACTTCATTTTGAAGTTCAGTTACAATTAGAGTTAATAGAGCAAAATGTTCTTCTAACGTTTGTTTCATTTCTAAATTAAAAATTTTATTATTCAGGTTTTTAGAATAATTATTAAGTTTTTCGAAGTTTAAGTTGAAGGTTTCGCGATTTTTATCAAGGTTCGTTATCGTGTTGTTGAAATTCGTAATTGTGCTTTTGACAATGTGAATTTGTTGAGATAGAAGGTCATTTAAATTATTCTCTTTGGTTTCGACCTATGTAAAATTTTATTATAGTAAATTCCATCGTTTTCATCGAGCGTGCCAAATACGGTTTTGAAAGCTGAACCAATTAAGTTGAACCATGCTCTTTTCTGACGACTATGTCCCATTAGATCCTTTAGAGAGTTCTGAGCTTTAAACAGTTCAGGTATGTTTTGTTTAAGTATGTTTAAATCAAGTTCTTGTGCAAAGAAAAAGGTCTTTATATACATCATGTGTTTGACACAGCTGAGTTGTTTTATGATAAGAGTCCTCTACAAAATTAAGTTTATCTTCTACATTCTTTAGATTTAAATAACTTACAATATTCCAGTGTCGCTCTATTAATTTGACTGCTTTAATCGGTTCATAATAAATTCCAGCGGGTTGATTTATTGCGTGGACTTCATATTGGCCTGATGAACGATAGATAAACCAGAAGGTTAAGAATCTGCAACAAAGGCTTGTTTCAGTTTGTTGACATGTACCTTTTGTTTCTTATTCCTAACTTTAATTGTGCAATTTACAGGAGAAGTGACCTTTATTACTTTATATGGCCCATCATATTGAGGTGTTAGTTTCCTAGACCGTCCTGGCTTAGTTTTTTCGTTTAATAAATATACGGAATCGCCTACATGAAATTGTTTATCATTTAACTTTCTGTCATAGTACTTCTTGTTAGTCTGCTTACTGTCAATCAAATGATGCCTAGCTACATCGTGAGATTTTTGCATCCTTAACTTCAGTGTGTCAATATAATCGTCATATGTGTATTTGAATTCAGGGTTTTTTGATATGGCACTAGGTATGTTAGGCTTGATGCCGAACATTAATTCGTGAGGCGAAAATTTTGTCGATCTGTGTGGAGTGGTGTTGTATGAAAACATAGCGCATTCAATCCAATTATCCCAATCTGTTTGTTCTTGATTTATGTAATGTTTTAAGTAGTCGGCTAGGGTTGAATGACTACGCTTTAAAGCTCCATTGCTTTGGGGATGGTAAGTTGTGCAGTTAATCTGTTTGATCTTAAAAAGTTTGGCAACCTGTTTTAATACATTTGACGTAAAATCTTTTCCTTGATCGGTCACTATGCATTTTGGAATTTACAAATGAATCCTTGGACAAGTTTTTCCGCAATAGTGGTGGCTTCATGATTCGTTATAGCGAAGGCTTGAGAAAACTTTGTGAGGTCGTCCTGTAAGGTTAATATATACTTGTTTCCGCTTTCTGATAAGGGTAGGGGTCCAACAATATCTAAAAATATTTTGTCTAAAGGACTAGAGCTGGTTGTTGTAGTTTCCATGGGCTTGATGGTTTTATGTCGAACAAGTTTATTTCTTTGACAAGACTCACATGATTTTATAAAGATTTTTATATCAGATTTCATATTTTTCCACCTATAAGTTTGCTTAATCCGATTGTAGGTACGGTGAAACCCTTAATGGCCTCCGGAAGGGCTTGAATGATTGTCTTGAAGTATCGTAGGTATAACTGATTTCTCTGGAGTTTTAAGTATATCATGATATGTGTGGATTTTAATATCTGTATTACGGAATATATATCTGAGCATACTCCTTAATTTATTCCAGTTCAACTGGTTATAGGAGAATTGCAGTCTTGGCATAGAGATTAACGTTTTATTTAGTTCAGAAAACTTCGCCTTGGTTTTCGTTAGAATACCGAATCCATCTTGATAAGAAATTGTATCCCAATAGTTTTTTGTGACAAATTCGCAAAATATCGAACGATTGTCTTTAATGAGTTCCACGACCTCTCCAACCTCATGATTATTTGCTTTTAAGTCTACGACTATGTTGTATTTTTTATTTAAATCTTCTAAATATGGTTCCTTAAGTTCCAGGTCACATGACAGCATGATACAAATGTCATCTTTACTATCCATTAGGTTTTTTGACACTTCCTCTATGTTGTTGTTCGATATTATTATCGTGTTAAGTTTACTGTTAAATTCTTCGTAATCTTTCGATGAAGTTCCGGTTAAGGTTTCATTAATTGTTTTCTGAATAACCTTAATTTCTGACGTAAGAGCGATCTCAGTTTCCTCGGTACGTGGTAGTCTGCTCAAACAATCAGCGTTCTGATGTAACTTTCCAGGTTTGTATTGAATCTCATATTGGTAGTCTTCCAATGCTAGACGCCATCTTACGAGTCTAGACCCGGGGTCTTTGACATTAAATAGCCATGTTAGAGGTTTATGGTCTGTTAAAATGACAAACTTCCTACCGTACAAGTATGGCCTAAAGTGCTTTACACTCCAAATAATGCTTAAAAGTTCCCGTTCTGTGGTACTATAGTTAGATACTAGCAAAAGCGATAGGACGATCATTCGGGGGCTTCCCTTGAGATAGAATTGAACCAATTGCATAGTTACTAGCATCGGTTGTAAGATAAAATGTATCCGCAAAGTCTATTTCTCAAGAGTATTTCCTTCAGTTTTTCAAATGATTCTTGTTGTTCGCTAGTCCAATGGAAATTTGCGTCTTTTCTTAATAGTCTGGTTAGAGCTTGCGTTATTTTGCTAAAATTCTCTATAAATCTTCTATAATATCCAGCAAGGCCCAAAAAGGATTTTATATCTTTCGCATTTTGCGGTACTGGAAATTCTTTTACTGACTTTACTTTGTTCGGGTCCGGTTTTACTCCTACATCGGTTATCAGATGTCCGAGATACATGACTTCTTTTCTCAAGAATTCACATTTATCAGGCTGTATTTTTAAATTATAATCTGCACGTCTTTGGAAAACTTCAATTAGTCTTTTATTATGATTTTCTAGTGTGTCAGCATGTATGACTATGTCGTCTAGATACACAAAACATTTGTAATTCTGTAAGCCTGCTAATACGTTATTCATTAGCCTTTGAAAGGTAGCTGGAGTGTTTTTAAGTCCGAAGGACATTCGATTAAACTGATAGTGCCCTGATGCTGTTGAGAAAACCGTTTTTGCGGCATCCTCAGGTGCTACTTTAATCTGGTGGAATCCTGACGTTAAGTCTATGGTAGAAAAGTACTTTGAATGTCCTAGTTGGTCTAGGATGTCAGTAATATTTGGCAAAGGATAAGAATCTCCGACAGTTATGTCATTCAATTTCCTGTAGTCTTGTAGTCTATCACGATTCTCCATTTTTTGGTTCCAGAGGCATCATGCTTTTTTGGTACAATCCAAATAGGTAAATTCCATGGTGACGTTGAAGGTTCAATGATGTCGTCCTTCAACATTTTATTTATTTGTTTGTCTACCTCCTTTTTATGTACTTGGGGATACCTGTAAGTTTTAGTGTTGACTGGAATGTTGTTAGTTGTGTGAATTTGATGCATAACAGCGTCAGTTGAGGTGAGCTTGTCACCTTCAAGATAAAATATATTATTGTATTCATGACAGATATTGACTAAACTTTCATACTCTTCTTGGTTTAGGTGACTCGTTCTCAAAAGGTTTGATATTTTAGACAGTCTGTCTGCGTTAAAATTTTCTTTTCGATCCTGGGATATTTGTAAGATGTTTGCGCTAGTTTCTGTAGGGATATCTTCAATCTCTAGTTTAATATTTCTTATTCTTACTTCCTTATCTGTGGTATTTAAAATAGACGTAATTGCAAAGTTTTCCTTATCGACCTTTACCAAACTGGGGCAAAGATATACTCCATCTAGTATGGTGGTTTCAGGACAGATTCCCTCTTTGGCTGTTGTGTTTATGATCATTACTTTTGCAATTGTTTCGCTTCTAGGCTTAAGTACATATTCGGGAAAAGAAGTTGAGTCATGAGCCTTGTTGTTTTCATGGTCATCAAAAGTCTTGGGGTTTGAACCAAGTATCTCTGTATTATCTAAATGAAATAGACACGTTTCGTTTGACTGAATTCTTAAGAATATCGTTTTCGTAGTCTATTAAACAGTTATGTTTTAAAAAGAAATCATTTTCTATAAGACCATCAAATAAAATTGGAAAGTCGTCATCAACGGCGTGGAAAATATGGGTGTATGTATTATCACCAATCTCGATATTTAAATGTGTGTAAAATAATGTTTTATTTAGCTCTAAAGTATTTTTATCTATACCTTTAAGGGTTATAGATTGGTCATAATTCTTTTGGACGTTGTGCTTTAATTTAGAGATTTTAACTAAAGAAATATCGGCACCGGTATTTAAGAGAAAGTTCGAAGGTTTGTTGATCGTCTCTGATATACGTAAGGTGACGTAAGTAGTTATACTAGTGTCAATTAAAGAAATTCGGCCTGTATTTGTTTCATTCCCCTCGTAACGACCGAATATTGACGAGGATCGTTGGAATTTAAAGAATTATTTTGAGGATTATAAGAATTATTGCTGGTATGGCGAGAACTTTCTTGTTGTTGGCTTCGAGACCCATAATTATTATTATACTGATTCCTATTAGTCCCCCTATTGAAATTATTGTTATAGTTACTTTGACTCCTATGACGGTTATTAAATTCGCGTTTCCTGCATTCGTTTATAACATGCCCGGGTTTTTTACAATAACTGCAGAACTTTGAATTTTGAGGTGAATTTTGAGAATTAAATCGGGGATAGCTCTGATTTTGAGAGAAATGTCTAATGTTATTTTCTTGTTTACGATACCTACAATTTATAGTGATATGCCCTGGTTTATTACATTTAAAACAGAGTCGAGCTGAGGAGTTATTCACTTGCTGATATTTAGAACTTCCTGTTTTTGATTTTTGTTCTTGTTCTTCATTTAATGCTATAGATATAGCCTTTTCTAAAGTATCCGGTCTTTGAGATTTTACTAGAATATTTAATTCACGATTTAGTCCGGTTAAAATTACGTTTAATGCTTCGTTTTTTAAAAGATCGACACAAGCAGACCGTGTCTCTTTAGTAAGGTTGGGATCTAAAGCATTGATTAACTGTATGTAACAATTTTCAATTTTGTTTGAGTAAGAAATTACATCTTCGCCTACGTTTTGTTTGCAAGAAGTTAATTCTAATTGCCTCTGACCTACTGTACGTTTTTCCGAATATATTTCTAGAAGATAAGTTTTTAGTTCTTTCCAATTATCGAAATCCCTGTTCCTAATCATAGCCTTAGCATTATCAGAAATTTTGGACAATATAATTGCGAATAAAAGATCTTTGTGCTCCGCTTTAATTAATTTAGTTGCGCTATCACAGTTATCTATAAAATCGTACAATTTTGATTTAGAACCGTCGAATTTTGTTAACATTTTTTCTGCCAATTCGATTGAAAGTGACATTTTTTCACTAGAGCTCACTTCACTATCAGATAAATCTTCGAGATCTGGGTACAATGGCATACGGAATAACTGGAGTTTGAGTACTTACAAAATGACGATGAGGCTTCCAGGACGCATATTACTTCGTCGCCTATACTGTGATGTCCAAGTACACTTCCCTGAGAATGACTTGCGAGTGACCCCTCTGCTGGTCGTGCTTCCCTGTAACGGAGTTCAGGATACTGAAGACAGACCAATGGATCGTCAGGTCTTGAAGATTTCCTTGGCGAAAAGACTCCCGAAGAGTACAACGCGTGACGTTGTTCGCAAGGCACTTTTTCGAAACCGTAACCTATCGATCCCACTTCTGACACCAAGTTTATGTAATGGCTCAGAAGTAAAAGTCCAAAGGAAGCTTTTTATAAGTTTATTTAAAAGTAAAAATAATACATAAGTGTACTTAAATTTAAGGTTTAGACTTAAAATTAGGAAAGAGAGAAGTTTCTAGTATCGCGGATCGGAGAAGAGTGTCCAGATTTTACTAAACGACAGTTATTAATAGGAAAACTAGCGCACAAACAACCGATAAATATTCGATTAAGGAATCTTAATTAGTAAGGAGAACTATCCGCTGGACTTGGATCTATTTGTTTTGACAATCAGAACTTAAAGGTAATTAGGGTGTTTGTTAAACAGACTTAATTTGTTTTGTATGTGCAAAGGGAAAATAATAAAATAAATGAATAACAGTCAGAAACAAAGGATTGCTATTTTATAGGTAATGTAATGATTAATGTTATATCAGAATTACTATAGATATATGTGGGTACATTACAGGGAGAGGAAACTTACTAATGATATGCGTAGTAGGTAATTAAATATTATGACAAAGGCCGGTAGGTCCATTGTTTGATGACAAGGCAACGGAGTCAGACAGGGCAATGAAACGCATCAAAGAGAAGATTGTTTACTCATTCGATACGGTTTCCACAAATAAAACATGATGAAACATGCTGAAAAACGTTAGTGTTGTCAAGTGGCAGTCATAATGGGAGAGGAAACTTACTAATGATATGCGTAGTAGATAGTTAAATATTATGACAAAGACAGGCATTTCCATTGTTTTTTCTAAAGGGTGACAATTGCATCCTATCAGTTTGACAGCAAGGCAATGGAGTTAGACAGGGTAATGGAAGCACAGCAAAAAGAAGATTGTTACTTAATTTCAACGTTGCACATTGAAATGACTAAGTATTCAGTTAATAAACATAGTGATCCTACTCTCCCTTGCCTTGAGTTTTTCGATGGCTGCCTCGTGATAAAAACAATTAAAAAATGAACGTGACTCTCTGAAAAATCAAAGTCAAATATCAAAACTTACTTGTATTAAATGCAAGCTTGGTATTAGCTAGAAGACTGGAAAGAAAGATATAAATAAATAGGTATTAAAAAATACTGCACTAAAAATAAGAATAAAATTGGATAGTTTATACCTGTGTGCAGTGGATCTTGTTACTTGCTTTGGTCTTCAAGATTCTTCATTGTCCCCCGTTTTTACTCCCCCCTCCCCCTCTACTTTCAGTTATGTAAGTAGAGATTGTACAGACAAAATTACATTTCCAATGTGAAAATAGAAAAAAAAATGAAAATCTGAATGAGAAATAGTTACATTTACTGTTGAAAAATTATAACTTAAATAAATAATGATAGATGGTACCTCTCAATCGTTAATGTTTGATTTATGGTTGAAGTTTTATTTACAATAATTGTACTCAACAAATCAGATTTGAGCCTTAAGTGCCTCTATGACGGAGAGGTCGTCCAGATGCATCAGCGAATATGTTCTGACTGTTTATTAGTATCTATGTGCACAGAAACATCATCATTCTGCAAATGAGAAAATAATTATTATCTACTTCAATGCTAGTTATTATAGTATAGACAGCGCTTCAACAGTATTTACAGTTTTACAGCAGATTCATATTTACTGACAGAGGGTAATAAGACGTACAAATACAAAACACAAAATGAAATTAAACAAATGAAACAAAAACGTATTCGTACGAATTAACGGCGTAGGTTCCTAAACGTAGCGGCGATGCAATTAGCACTGAGGGGTACCTCGGCTGTAAGTTTAACGCCAGTTCAGAAAAAGGATTTACATCGAGTGTCTTCGCCTAGACCGTTATTCGGTGTAACACGGGGATTTCTCGTCCTACTGCCCCTCGCACCGATAAAACAAAAAAAAACACCCCTCGAACGCTACCGGGCTCGAGTAGACTTCAAGGAATTATTGGCAAGAATTGGGAGGATTTTATTTTTTTTTTGAGTTTGCTGCCTTAAAAATTTGCAAGATATTGCTTTAAGACAGTTTCTCTAGGACGATTAAAAATACGTTCTTTAAGGTGTTATGGAACGAGGGTCGCCTTTCGATGATCGAGTCGTTACATTCGAACCAAACATTGTTGTAGTTGACTATGGCGATGTAATGGCCCGCACTTTGGTTACCTGACTGATCTCGGCCGTCGCCAAAGTGTTTGATAGCAGCCCTTACTCGGTATACGTGGCCGTTAATAGTACAATTTTCAGAGTCAAAGTTGACAAAAGTACTATCGTTTTTGACTGTTTCGCCGTGTTCGAACATTTGCCTTCGCAAGGAAACGTCGCGTACTTGCTGACATCTCGCAGCCGAGTGATGGTGTTCACGTTGGCCCGGCAATTGGGGCACGGCTTTTCCGACGGTCTCGGTTCGAAGAGAGAGGCAAACTATCCAACTGTAGACTGGAAAATACAAGTCGTAAATGAGTTCCTGCTCGTCTTGTACGGTTATGTCATCGTTGTCGCACGACGGGCAAACCTTAAAAGTGTCTACGAAACAATGCATAAACACGGGGAAATCGAGAAGATCCATTTCTAGCAGCAAATCTACCAGGAATTCGGTAGTATCTTGTTCTTGTTGAACGGCGAATCGTTGGTGGACGGCTCGTCGCACGTCTTAACATTGGTTCGTCTCGCCTATCATGACCTTGTGGATGGCTTTGGTAAGATCAGAACTTTTGCGCCCGACTTCGGTTTTGAATGAGGGCAATGCAAACAGGCACTGCAGGACGCTGTTGGCGTAGCAAGACACGTTGTCGGGGTTCCTTAGCGGGAAAGGTGCCTCGGAAAGGGTTAAACTGCTGTCTAGAGTGGAAGGCAGATCCATGACTTCGGGTGATTTAGCAGCATCAGTCTTGGCAGAAATTGCCTTCGAAGCATGGACGTGACACTGGGCCAATCGTCGTCGTCGCCATCGTCATCGGATCCGTGATCGTCGAAAAGAGGAGGAGTTTCACCTCGATGTAAATTTTTGTTACGACGTGGCTGAAAGATTGAGGCAGGTTGCCACTCGAAAGTAAATGGTGACTTATCTTCGTCTGAAGAATACACACTGATTGAAATAGCCTTGTGGTAACTGTAGACTCTATTGTAGACATTGCACCTGACGTTTATATTTCCAAACCCCCAATCAATGTGAGTACCGGAATTCGTGGTGTACGTGTCAGTGCTAAGTTTTGAAGTAAAACCATTGTCTAAGAGTACCTGTTTCACTGGGTCATATCGATCAATATTAATGTTGATCGATAAAATAAATAAAACGCTGAAAAAAAAAGAAAAAGACGAAAAGGAGGAAAAGATAAAAAAAAAGGGACACAACAATACAGGTATAATAATTGTGAATTAATTGTGACGTTGAAAAGAAAAAAATAAGACATCCGTATTATAGTGTTAATTTCAAGCTTTTATGATTTTTGCGCTGCTCTTAAAAATTCTAAACAGACATACAAATTATTGCTTATTGAATTATTAATAAAAAATTGTGATAACCATAATATCACTTACTATATGAAAAAAAAAACATATTATAACTGTATGTCTGCGCAGCGGTTTTTCTCTCTGATGTGCAAGAGAGGCACATTCTTTAAAGGAGTGATCAAGTTTTTGGGAGAGAAAAATTGCAAATGCCTCTAGGGCCCACACGGTCTGACCGCTATAGAGGACTATGCGGCCGCTCACGAGACTCTTCTAGCCGACTACGAAACCAAAAACCCTCACTAGCCCCACTCCTTATGTTACAAGTGCTTTTTGTTTAATTATGTGCATGTAACAAATTATATCAAAAAAATTATAGTTCATTTTTTGTTTTTAAAGGCTGCTCCTTAGGCCACTTAGGCGTCCAAGACAGTCTTAGTAATTTTTTTTGTTTATTATTTTGCTTCACTCTTGCGGTGCCAAAAGTAACAAAACCAGATCTTTTAATGTGTTATCAAATGTCGACTGTCGTTCAATCTTTAGGTCGTTGCAACTGAACCAAGTATTCCCATATCTGACTGTGTAGTGTCCTGCCCCGCGATTATCTAGATCACTTCGGCCATGTCCCAAGTGTTTAATAACACCTTTAAGCTGATATGAAACGTTATTAATCATACAATTTTCGGGATCGAAATTCAAGAATGTACTGTTATTTTTAACAGATTGCCGTTTTCAAACGTCTGTCTTTGTAAACCAACAGTACCAAAGTTTATTATTGGTTCACGCTGCTGACGCGAGCGACTATGTTCAAATTTGAGGTGCACCTGGGGCACACCTAATCTGGCGGTTTCGGCTCAAATAATGAAGCAAAGTCACGAACTGTTGCGTGTTCGGAAAGTACAAATTGTACACATACGCTGGTTCCTCTTCGGAAGTGAACTGATATGCACATTCAGGGCACGAGCATACTTTAAAATCGCAAATGAATGATCGCATGCGAATACCAAAGTCGTCATAGTTCATTTTCTTCTTGTCTCGTCATCACTTGGTAAATTGCCCGAGTAATATCAGTATCGTTGAATTCAACCGCTTCTTTGAAATCGGGCAATGTGAAGAGTATTTGCAGAACGCTGTTGGCGTAACAAGACACCACATCGCGATTCTGCGGCGGTTTGGGCACCTTTGAAACTGTCAAATTGGTGTCTAAAGTGGATGTTAAATCCACGACTTCGGGTGATTTAGTAGTATCAGGCTTGGCAGGAATTGCTTTGCGCAGCATGGACGTGACGCTGGGCTAATCAAAATCGTCATCGTCAAATAGAGGGGGAGTTTCACCTCGTTGTAAATTTTTGTTACGACGTGGTTGATAGCTTGGGGTAGTTTGTCCCTCGAAAGTAAATGGTGACTTATCTTCGCCTGAAGATAACACACTGATTGAAATAGCCTTGTGGTGACTGTAGACAGTGTTGTAGACGTTGCAGCTGACGTTTATGTTTCCAAACACCCAATCAATGTGAGTACCGGAATTCGTGATGTATGTGTCAGTGCTAAGTTTTGGAGTGAAACCATTGTCTAAGAGTACCTGTTTCACTGGATATAATAACGGTCAATATTAATGTTTTTCATTCAATCTGCTGATCAACGCATCGTACTCTTGATCGTTAATAAGAAGCGGAGTGGGAAAAACTCGTTTCTCTACGCTGGGTACGGCGTCTGAACCTACACCAAAAATGTCCATAGTATTGTGCTCTGGATGGTCAAGATCGTATACCGCGTATTATTTATCAATTTTATCGCCAAGAATTAAGTCGGCAATTTGATTTTCGGCTTTTTCGGCATAGTTTAAGGCCTCGTCTATTATGCGAGTGTCTAAAACATCAAATTTCTTTCTATTGGAAGTAATAGTTTCCGCGTGCATGGCGAAGAGTAATTGCTGATCTTGGTTGATCAGTTCTCTGTCTTCTCTCTCCAAGGGAAGTACAACATCAATTGTTCCCTATAGTAATGCATGGAGTCCTGTTCTATACCGTAATTTCGGTAAGAAATTATGTTAGCACGATTTTTCCTTACTATGCAACCAGCATAGTAAGGAAGTTTTTAAGCGGAAGCCGCCTGCAGGATTAGATGGTCTTTCTAAATGTGTAGTGAGCGGCGAATTCAGCTAAACACATATAGGCTAATTCATCGGGACGTTGGACGTAATGGTTAATGAGACCCTCTACGTAAGTATCAGTCGCGGTATTACTCATTGTTTTCAATTCTGCCCTGGATTTCAACATACGAGTTCGTTGTTCCCTGGGGCTTGATGTTGATATGAACGAATTTCGTACATGTCTCATGGAAGTGTACATTAAGCAAATTGTACACTGCTTCTTGAGCGCTAACTTCCGAAGCATTTAGGAAACTATGAGCTATAACTTTTAATTGTTCTTTCAAATCCAAGTTTCCTTTTCTAATTTCCTCTAAAGTTTTCTTCATCGTTTCGGACATGCCCCTATTCGATTTGTTGATGTAATTGACAATGTACATTAGACAGCCGTAAGGCTCCAAAATGAATTGAATATCCATGTTGCTCCGCATCGAACCAAAAATTTCTTCATTGAAGTTATTGGTGTCACAATCTTTTAGACTCCGTTTGTAAAATACGATCGGTTTCTTGATGTAATGGCGGATAATATTCAAGTATCGTTCCTTGGTTAATTCGTATTGAGCTAGAAATTCCTGAAAAGATAGATTCGCATCCGTAGTAAGAACGGATTTGATTAGCTGCACCATTGTGCTGCATTTGCCTTTTTCAATAAGATTCTTTGTTGTAATCGGTAGCAAGATTGTAGTTTCGTCCATTGGTAACAATGGAAAAACCGTAGCGACATGAAACTTTTCCTTTTTTCACTTCCTTTATAATATAATGTCCTTGACACTTTCGATTTCGCTGTTGCAAGTGATACACAACATTCTTTAAAATGGTAGACTGGGAGCCAGCGATCGTTTAATGTTAGTCATTTTAGAAAAGCTGAAAATGTTCTCCTCCGCTTAATTTGGTATCACTAATAAGGGAGTGGATCTCCAGGTGGCGCACTTCCGGGGGGTGTAGCTGTGGCAGCCTCTTCGACACGTGCGTGAAAAAAAACTAATGTTGCAAAAGCTGAAACTTTGTTGACATATTTATTATGTTGCAAGCAAATTGAAAAACGTATCCAGCTGACTTGAGAGTGGGGGATTAGGCCCCAGCTGGTCACGTGAACAAGTCAAAAATTGTCGTTTGGTGAACTGATACTAGGAAAGCTGAAATTTGGTAAACTAATGGTTAATTAATGGAACGAAAAAAATATCCAGCTTTACATTAAGTGGGGAAAAAGTGTCCAGCTGCTGTCATCAAAGAGACAACGGTGTCGGCTCGCTCAACTTTGATTTTATCAGCTAGATAATTTTCCCTCGCTAAAAGTAAACCTGGATATCTTTTTCGTTTAACTTATTAAATAAGATATTACTTTACCAAATGTCTGCTTTTCTGATTTCAGATATCTATATTTTTTCATCACCAAATACACATGCTGTAATTGGAACATATAAATTTCTTATTAAGAAGTCAAAAAGAACAACAAATAAGTTTTACTATTATTTATAATAGAAATGTTCAACTTTAACTAAAATTAAAAAAAATATATATTGGCATATGACTAAAGAAGAATTGAATGAATACGATAACAAATTCATTCTTCTAGTTCGTCTTCCGATTCATCGTCTTCCAACCCATTTTCGCTCTCATGGTCGCACAAATATGATATATGTGAGTGATTTTTAAGGAAATTGTTTGCATCAAAATTCATTATTGGAAGTAAAATTCCTTAAACTATATCCCATTTTTGTGAGAGTATACTGTTACGGGATACGGGTTTCGATAATGTATCGTCAATTAACTACACACTTTAATTTACTTTTAACTATTACAACACGATCAAAACACAATTACTCTATACTAACAATTCGCACTGTTCGCTTATTTACTACACTGAACTATCTATTCGATCCCATCTCTGGCGGCTTTCTGGTTTATATACCCGACTTGAAAACACTCTCGTACTTTCGAGAACGGAGGTGACTGTGCTCAGTTCTCGTTTAGTCTAGATGGATTCCCGGGGTCGCGGTCGGCGCTCGGGGTTGCCGCTTCGGCCCGAATCTCTGTGGACCAACGGTCGGGCGTAACAATACGTTTGGGAATTCACCTTCCATCGTCTATTGTCCGCATAGTCACATGGATTTTATCTCAGGGCCGCGTTCAGAGATAACACCCACAATTCGAATGCGATGTTTTATTCCCATTTAACTAGATGTGCTTAACAATTTTGTTTATTAGGTATATGTTAGATTTAGTAATGACATTTAATGTAAATTAATGATTTGGAGATAAAATTATTGATTTTTTTTTAGTTATAGTTTTTGTTTTTAAGATGAGCTTAATATTGTGGTGCACAACGGTATACATACAACGGTATAAAACTGCGTCATTAAATCATCTGCCGGAGAAAATCATCTCTTGCCTCAGTTAGTACTAAGTTTTCTATTATGAAATGGCTATTTAATTATTTACTGTTTTTGAACTTTTACAACAAGAAAATTTACAAAAACCCTTTACATAAGAAAATTTCTGAGTTAATGTAATCGCAATGTTAAATGTAATCGTTAAAAAAATATAGATATCACACCAGAAAAGCTGAAATTTGGTAAAGTAATGTCTTGCTTAAAAAGTTAAAGGAAAAAAAATCTGCTTATTGTGCCCTGTCAGGTCCCCCTGACGTTAGCAATCACGATGGCGAGCTGATCCCTGTCTTCAGCCACTCTAAACAATTGCTCGACGCTATGTATGCCTGTCCATTCCCGGATGTTCTTTAACCCGGAGATTTGCTTTCTTCCTACTCCCCTGCAGCCTTCTATTTTGCTCTTCATTATAAGCTGTAGGATCCGGTAGCGATTTCCTCTGAGAACATGGCCGAGATATGCCAGTTTTGTATTTGCCCTGTCTAAGACTGCTTCATTTCTTTGCAAAGCCATCCATAGTATTCTTAGCATCCGTCTATGTAACCACATTTCAAATGTTTCTAGACGATTGAATGTGGCAGCTTTCAATGTCCAGACTTCAGCTCCGTACAACAGCACAGACCAAATGTAACATTAAATCATTTCTTGTCTCAGCTTTAGGTTCAGGCTATCATTACAAAACAGTGATCTCACCTTTCGGAACGTTGTACGGGCTGTTTCAATCCTACATCTAATTTCCCTATCCGGGTTGAGTTGCTCGGTGATGTCTCCATATTTTTGGAGAAGAACATTCAGAGCAAACACTGCTTCTCTGGTACTAAGGGCATATCTAAAGCCGAACTGCGTCTCGTCTAAATCACTTTCGCATTTATTTTTTATTCGAGCGTGTATAATGTTAAGGAACACCTTTAGTGTCATGACATTTTTAGCCTGTGATCGTTGCACCTCATGGCTTGTTGTTTTTGGGAATTATTTTGAATACAGATTTCAGCCATTCTTCTGGTATTTTTCCCGTGTTCATATATCATAAAATGTGTATATATCATTAAAGATTTAAACTAATTTATTAAGTCATTAACTAATCATTAAGTTTAACTAAGATATCATTGTTTTTCTCGTTTCTAAGTATCAATGTTTGGAGGAGTTATACTGGAATGTCATCAGGTCCCGTTGCTTTTTTTGTTTTTGCAGATTTTATTTTAAATAGGACTTCAGATTTTAAGATGTCAGTTCCTTCGTTGTGGTCTATAATAGTCGTCGTGGTCGGTCTATTGTCTTTGAACAGATCATCTTTGTTTTGGCTCCATGCATTAAGAACTTCTTCCTCGTCTATAATGGTTTTGCCTGCGTTGTCCATCAAGATACTAGGGGCTCTTTTGTTGAACAGACTAGCTACCTCTCTGACCTTTTTGTACATGTTAAAGGTATTATGTCTTCTCTCCGGTTCTTCCATTTCCTTGCATCTATCCGCCATCCACTTTTCTTTTGCATTCTTGATTTTGTTCTTATATTCCTCTGTGTTGTTTTTGCATTTTCGTCTTTCTTCCATGAGTTCCAGGATCTCTTCAGTCATCCATTGTTGTATTTTTGGTTTGGTGTTGTTTGCTGTGTTCTCTTCCATTATTTTTATGATGTGTTCTCGAAATATTTTCGACGTTTGGTTTACCGTATTGCTATTTGTTGCTGTCATTATGTCGAGGCTGTCGTTCAGCTCGTTTTCCAGTTTATTGGTATTCACATCGTTTATGGAAAGCTTTAGTTTTTTGTTGCTTTTGTTTACTTTTTTAAGGTTAATTTTTATGTTGGCAATTAGTGGGTTATGATCCGGTCCTATGTCTGCACCCGGATATGTGGTGACCCTTGTGACACCGTTTCTAAATCTTTTAGCTACCAGCATGTAATCGATCTGGTTTCTTATTATGTGTCCAGTATTATCGCCTGGGGTGGTTCATGTATAAAGCATTCTTTTCTGCAGTTTATACCATGTGTTCGTTATAACCATGTCGTGCTCTTGAGCAAATTCGTACAGTCTGTCTCGTTATTCTCACCCAGACCGTATCACTCCGCATCTCACCCAGACTAGGTCAGATGTACGACCTTTGTCTATTTTAGCATTAAAATCTCCCATAATAAGATAGATTTTACTTTGTTTGAGGTGATTAAGTACTTCGCCTAGTTGTTGGTATAAAATCGGGAAAAAAATATCCAGCTTTATTTTTAGAGAGGGAAGGTATCTAGCTGATAAAATCAAAGTTAACCGCGCGGGCGGCGATGTCTCTTTGATGTCAGCAGCTGGACACTTTTCCCTCACTAAATGTAAAGCTGGAAAGGTTTTTTGTATCATTTATTAAGTTAACTATTAGTTTACCAAATTTCAGCTTTTCTGGTATCAGTTCACCAACGCATATTTTTGACTTGTTTACGTGACCAGCTGGGGCATAATCCCCCACTCTCAAGTCAGCTGCATACGTTTTTCTATTTGTTGACAACATAATAAACACGTCAACAAAGTTTCAGCTTTTGTAATATTATTTTTGTTTAATTATTTTTTTACGTGTCGAAGAGGATGCCGCAGCTACACCCCCCGGAAATGCGCCAGCTGGAGATCCATTCCCTTATTAGTGATACCAAATTAAGCAAAGAACATTTTTAGTTTTTCTAAAATGACTAACACTAAACGGTCGCTGGCTCCCAGTCTATGGTATTTACCGTCGTCGGTCAACATTTTTAGTGCATTCGTTAGCCACAGAAGTCCATGAATATGTGGCGAACCGCGATGCTGAAATTCGACCCTGTAATAGAAATGGTCGATGGGATGTTCCTTGAATGGTCCGGTACTGTTTCTCATATGCTTAAAAAGCAATTTGAATCTGTAATCAAAGTATCGGGCACAAGTAACGGGATCTAAACGAATCAATCTTGTTTTTTCATTGTAAGGAAGTTCCTTATTCCGCGAGTTCCTTATTTTCTTCCGGTTTCAAAAAGATGAAACCGGCATCTTTCTGAGTAACCTGTCCATGAATTGCGGATCTAGAATTTGACCTGCAGTATATTTACCACTTTCATCTACTTTTTTGCGCAGACAAATATATACCGCGTGCAAAACGAAAATTTATTGACACTTTTTGAACATGTAGAGCAGGTAGTCCGTAGGGGAAAATCTTCGGTCATAAACTTGCAACTGTCCTTTGCACTGGTCAAAGTAACTGTATTTTTGGAAAAATTGTTTTATGTGGCCACAAAACAATGTTGGGAATGATAATTCATTGCTGAGGGGATCTAACAGTAAATGTAACGGTTGACGTCTCCAGAAGCGAAACAATTGTTTTGCAAGGCGTTGTTGTCTACCAAAGTGTGGTCACCTCCTGGGTTGACTGATTGTTCATCAGTTTTTTCAAATTCATTATTTGGTTGCGGTGCACTTGGCCTCGCATTTAATGGTCTTTGCCGGTTGCGGTGAACTGGGCTTTGCAACAACAGTTTCCTTCGGCTGCTGCTTATTTGGATCTTTTACAGCAGTAGTTATTGTTATTTCTGGTTTAGCATCATTTGGTTTTTCAACAATAGTCATTTCCTGTTCCACAGCCTTGATGAGTTGAAGCAATTCAGTCGAGCCAAACGTTTGTTAAAGGTTGGGAACGAGTCGGTGCAAGTATTTTTTCTTGAAGCGAGGTTTTATCGGTTTCCATTGTAGGTTGTGGTTGTTGTTTCTGTGCTTCTTCGATGTTAAAAAGTCTGTCAGAGCCATGATGTCGTCAAATGGTGACATCAAGTCGTCATCTTTGACAGGTGATGTTGCGACCACTTTAGAAGCTCGAATTTCTTCATCTATATCCCTTTCCCAGTTTTCAGATATTATAATTTTTTCTTGGATATACAGGGGTCTTTGACATAAACATTTCAACGCCTCTAAAATTCTTGCCGGTCGGACGGTTTCGTATAAGTAGGCGTGTTTGTAAGCCATTTCCCGCTTAAGTTGCACCAAAATCGTTTGGGTGTCATCGAGGTTTCCGGGGAGATCCCTTACTGTGGAATCTATAGTCAAGGGCACATTAATCACTTGGCCACGAATCGCACATTGACGTGCGTAACCAATCTCTCGTATTTGCATAAATGGTAATCTAGCAGAAATCATTCTTTTTTCTAGTATCGAAAGTCCTTTTAGCTCTTCAGGAATCGGATGAATAATGTTGTATTTTTTGAAGCAGTATTTGGGGACTTCTCTTCTATCAATAATACTACTTAATGCATGATCGAAAAAGAACTGATTTAGAGTTGCAGGCTATCCGTTGTCCAAGCTTCCGAAGTAAAATGTGTCGGTTTTGTTAGCGGCAAGAGCTTGGAAACCACAGTCGGAGACAGCAGGTGCAGATAACAGTTGGTCCATGCTTAGCTGCGATACTGTCGCAAGTCGTTTGGACTCACTTAAAAATTACCTCGGGATCGATTTCTTAAGAGGGATTGAAAACAACATTCAAATTCTTCTAAGCACATTTATTAAAATTAAGATAAAAATGGTTACAATACATGGGGCAAAAAATCTAACTGAGAAAATGGTTATAACTTATTATTTAATTAAAAAGTACTTACATTATGAGGAGCTATGCATTAACAAATGCCTTAACAGCTTTTGACCGGAGGGCATCATAGGGTTAACTGATACATTGAATGTTATATTTATGCTTCACTATAAATTATTAAAAAAACAGACTGGCCTCCTTGAGGCATAATTTATTTAGCGTAACAACATCGCGAAACTAAAATCGAAGAACGAAGAACCTCGAAAAAATCCTATCAGAGTCCGAAAAACATCAGTCGGACGTCTAAATTGCTATCGTTAGCACGTTTTTTAGTTGCTCTGTTTTTTCCGTTTGGACCGAGGTCACTTCGACCTTGATGACTCGAATAAGGTGATACATCATTTTTATCTTTTAGTAAATAATAATTTTATATGATTTGTTTTCGTGACACATGTCTTCCGCCGCGAAAAGCTGGGCCCACAGCTTTCAAATCAGATAATCAAAAAAAAAACATTAAATGTAGCTTAAAAAGAAATGAAAAACTGAAGTGAAAACTGTGTCCATTACAAAAAGAACGTTCTTAAAGTAAAGGCATTTGTGAAACAACACGTAAGATGTTTAAAAAAAAAGCCTGAGAGAAAAACTTTAAAAAAGAAATTAACCTACTCCCTAAAATAGAGAAATGGAGGAAGTCTGGAAAGCTTACTCCATTTGTCGTTAATCGCTTTTTTACAAATCGTCCTAAAGTTAAAGAAAAAGTATATAAATATAAGTCAAATAATACCGACATTATTGAGTTCATGATAACTTTGCACACATAACATCGATCTGGTTCTTGAATCACTAAATATACAACCTATGTTATAATCTATAACATGACTTATTTTGGAAAAAGTCATGTTATAGAAGAACGGCATCAATAGTCTTTGACAACCATCTAACTATCTACCCCATACAATAAAATATTGGCTCGGCTGTGATACAGTTTATAAGCCGACACTTCATAGGAAGTCTGTCTTATGTAAATCCTCACAATTGCATTAAACAGAATGTCCAAACAGTTCCCATATTAGCCATGACGAATAAAGTTCTGAGAAATCGTGGCAGCTTCTGTAGTACTTTAAGGTCATGGGGTAGAAAGGGTGTAGGTATCCCTTGCATACGGTGGTAAAGTTTGTGGAGTAGTGATCGCCAGCTTGGGGTTTGTGCGAGTGTTTGCGTTGTGTCTCCATCGGTTTAGGTAGACATAAAATTAAGAAAGAACAAAGGTTAATATGTGTTACTTAAGGTTTAATAAAAATTACTACTAAAATTAAATCTATGTAGGCATTTATGATATATTTAGATACAATACATCTAAAATAAAACTTCGTTTTATCGAACCTGATTATTCGAAACATTATAAATTCTTAATGACTTCTTTTATACCGCAAATTGAAATATGATTTGTTACAACTTGTTCATTTCGAACATTATAAGTTCTGAGTTACTTCTTATATACCGCTAATTAAAATATTAATTCATAGAACTTGTTCATTTCGAACATTATAAGTTCGTGGTTACTTCTTGTATACAGCTAACTAAAGTATCAATTCATCGAAATTGTTCATTTTGAACATTATAAGTTCTGAGTTTCTTCTTATATACCGCTAACTAAAGTATCAATTCATAGAAATTGTTAATTTCGAACACTATAAGTTTTGAGTTTCTTCTTATATATCGCTAACTAAAGTATCAATTCATAAAAATTGTTCATTTCGAACATTATAAGTTTGAAGTTACTTCTTATATACCTCTAATTAAAATATCAATTCATAGAACTTGTTCATTTCGAGCATTATAAGTTCTCTGTTATTTCTTATATGCCGCTAACTAAAATATCAATTCATAGAACTTGTTCATTTCGAACATTATATATAAGTTTTGTGTAAGTACTCAATCAGCCTTATGCAGTAAAAACATTGATATTTAAGTCAATGTTGAAATCATTTCAAGGAATATTGACTTTGATTTCAATATTATAAAAAAATGTTATGCTGTAAGTCCTATTGATTGAAATCAAAATTGATTGGAATTAATTTCAATAAACCATTTGACAACGTTGCATTTATACCTCAGCTGTCAAAAATAAGATTTTGTCATGCTGTTATAACCTTAAAATTCGATAATTACTATTTATTTTATTAATTTATTTTATCTCCATTTGCCGGTACCGGTAGTAAGTTTAGTTAGTTTAGTAATCGTCGTTAATTGGAAATTCCAGTGATTTTGAGTTTTTGATGTGCTGCTGAGCTGTTGTGCTTTGGTTTAAAAAATGGCACCTAAAAAGGCCACTCCAGAGCAGTATAAAAAATTGTGAGACTTGATTCAGGAAAGTCCTTGTCTCAAATGGGGCCAAGGAACTCCCGAGGCGAAAAGGGAAGCCTGGGAGAAAGTGGCGGCAGGTGTTAATGCCTTAGGTGGGGTAGAGAAGACATATGAAGGACGGAAAAAGGTAGATAAAAGTTGCTTACTTTATAGTTTAAAAATAAAGGTACTTTGTTATTTCGTGGTCCAATTAAAGTGCTAAGTACTCAAATTTATGTTTCCAAAGTTTACACTTAGTTGCTAGACCCATGTGCTCAATCATATTTTAAGTTTGGCTTAGTTTGGTGTTATTAAATTTCTTATTCTTATACTCACTGTTAGTTTTTGGCCTTAACGCGTATTGCTCATTGATCTGGTTGTAATGGACAAAAATTTAAAATTACGGTTAAAAACAAGAAATTGGAGAAGTACAGCATTACCTCACATGTTAACTTCCATTTGAAATACATTTACGTCAAAATGATGGCAACTTACATATCAAAACAAATGATAAAATTGTTGTAGAAAGATTGGAAAGTACTTAATACCAGGGTTGGGCAAGCTTAGCCTAAGCCAAAATTTAAAACATAATTGAGCACCCAAACCAACATAAATAGTAAAAGCAATGTGATTTGCTAACTGCATTTTTTAAAATATTATTCTGTTTTGAGGCCTTCACTGAATGGAAGCCCCATGTAAAGGGGAACATTAGAGCCGGAAAGCCTCTTAGTGAGACAGAAAAAAGATGTGCAGAAGCAACTGCATTATTTGCGAATTGCCAAGGAATGGCAAATCTGCCCGAACTGGGAGTGCCGGCCAGTGTTGGATTGGAAGTGCAAGTTGGTAAGTTATAATCATAAATAAAATTCATTAAATGTAATTTAGGTCTGTGTGCTCCAATTATGTTTTAAACAGGGGATGGATTCTCAGATTGTGGTCAACTGATAGGTGAGAAAATTTGTTTTAATTAAGCCCAATCATCATTATTTGTTGGCATATACAGGGTTTTGTATATGTTCCGGATAGATCTACTTTTTGCCACATGATGGAGCCTTTGAAGATAAAGTTATGGGCTGTCACATAGGTTTAAAAAATCTATTTTATGCTCGTTTATACTTCTAAGAAATATGTCCCAAAGTTTAATGTGGAATACTTGCAAATGGGATTGATAAGAACTTTGTTAAATCCTAATCGCCTAAATAAAGAAAGTTTGAAACAAAATAAAAATTGGTTGAAATTGTGACCTATCCATTTAAAGATCATCAATGCTCCGAAGATCTAGGTCTAAGGTTCACCATTGAATGATAGATTTTTTAAACCTACTTGTATGATTCCACAAAAGTTTGTATTTGTAGGTCTTACCATGTGGCAAAAGGTAGACTTTTGTGGAACATATACAGGGTGTTAATTAGAAACTTTCATCTAGCAGGCAATGAAATTTTGACAGATAAAGATGACATAATCAAAGTAAATGTACTTTTGTTCTCCATCCTTTTTTTTGACATTTTACAGCCAACTATATGAAGTTTTCTAATGATCATCCCTTATACAAAGTAGACAACTTTGTATAAATGCAAAATGCCATCAATCTGATAATATTGATATGATAATAAAGTAAACAAATTTAGGTGCTATGGAATTGATATGAGAGTTGAGCTTGGCCAAGACAAACTTAAATTTATACCAAAAACTTTTGGTAAAATTTGCTTTGCTCATTTAAGTGTTCCCTTACATAAAAAGTTATTTGACCCTACTACCTGCAGAAGTAAGTTAATTATTGTTTCGTGATTTAAGAAAACTATGAAGTACAGAAGGTTGGTTCTTTGTCACTTCAATCACCATTAATAAGTAAAAGTGGGAGTGAAGAAGGTAGAGAACTGACTGAAGTGGCCGAATCTGTGCCAAAGGAGACTGATTTCGAAAATGAAATGGGTCCCAAAGTACCAGAGAAAACTAAAAAAGGAAAGAAAGGAAAAGCTCAGAAATCAATGAAATGTAAGGGAAAAGATGTTTTTTTTTAGTAAAACTTAAAATACCAGGGCATTATAAGGTCTATTTCCTTCATCCTTTAAACCTGCAGTGCAATTGTCACTAAATGACAGCGACAATTGTCCTAACTAAAAATTGCATTCTGTTGGTGTCTTTATTGTTGATATCCATAGATACAATTTGGCATTGTATTCTATAAAATAATATGTTTTGTGTATGAAAAATTTTAGAAAATTCTGCATTCAGATTTGTTACCTTGAAAAAACAGCCTTTTTGTCAAATAACAATCAAAATGCATTTAAGCTTTTTCTGAGCGACAAACCTCTATGCAAAATTTTCGACAATTTTATATGCACTTAACAATTTACTGTTGATAACAGCCTATGAGGCGGAGGGTGTCGATCTGCGACCTTCCACTCTATGAGGGATATATGGGATGTTTACAAGAAAACATCATCCAGAAGGCCATCAATTTCTGACAGTAAAAGATGACTTAATCAAAGTAAATGGCCTTTTGGTCCTTCAGCGTTTTCTTTTGATATGTTGGAGCTAACTAGATGACATGTTTAAACAAACATCCCCTACTTTGAACATAGACCCATACCCTATAGTGCATATGGTGTCTTCAAAATTTGATGTCTTTAATGTCTGACTTTCAATAACACCTGTTAAAGTTAATTTTAAGAGAAAAATGTCCTAGAGCCTTATGTCTCATGCAATGCAATAATCAACCAGTCGGATGTTAAAAATACATATTTTCTAGAAATTCTTAGCTTAAAATTGTTTGTAGTATTATTAAATGAGCATACGGCAGCCACTAATGCTTGGCTTCATGATATTGCTGAAGCAATTAGATCAGTAGCTGATGCCATCAATAATGTGGCAACTGCTCTAAGAGAGTCGAAAACTTGTTGAAATGTTCCTATATGTTCCTATGTTCCTATATTCTTATATATTTATATATGTTGTACCTATAATATAATATGGCTGGTATTTTTCAATGTGATAAAACTTAGAAATAGACACCTAAGTATTTCTTTTTAGAACCTTATTGTTTTCTTTACTTATTAGAACTTAAAACAACTGTGGAACAATATGAAATGTACATAGAGTTTAAAAAAAATAATCACAATGAGGAAGCTAAAGCTTTTGAAGAACTGTGTGTTGAAATTAACAAACAAAAAAATTCTCCACAAAGAACAGTAGGAAACTGGAAAAGGGTATGATTGTTATTTCACGTATCATACGTATAAAATCATATTAAAAAAGGGTATTTGAAAGGTTTTTAGTGAGTGGGAAACTAGAGTCAAAGCCAAAGCCAGAAGAATGCGTATGGAACTTGAAATGACTGGAGGTGGAATACCAATAATAGAGGTTCTAACTAACCTCGAAAAGAAACTATTGGAAGTTTTATCAAAAATATTAATATTTGGCCATCCGCAAATACCAGAGCTGGGATTTACTAAGAGAGTTTCTAAAAATGCGCAAAAATGTACATATAAAACATGTACTTTAAAAAAGTACAGGAAAAAGACAGGTGATTAAATACATTTGCTTTGTGCTTTTCTATTTTGCTAAGTATCTTTAGGTTGTATTATTAAAGGAAGATTAAGACTATATTTGTGTTGATTGCCTCATATGAATTTAAGATTTCAACTTACATTGAAGAATTAAGTAAATAAATATATATCAATGTTATTTATGTTCAAGCTTTACATATTTTATGCATCTAATAAAATGCCTATTTGTAGATTTTTCAATTCATCAGGAAATCCACAAATATAACCTTTTCCCGTGCTGGGTCATACACTTTGTTTATAGCGTGTCTCTTACGTTCTAGAACATTTACGGGGGTTTATCTTGCGAAAACTGTATGACAAAAATCAGAAATATTTTTTTAAATTTTCAAATCACAGGATGTTATAAATCGTTTTATTTTGTTTTTCTCTATATATCTCTAACGACGCGAGATATACAAATAAAATGTAGTGTACATAACTGACTTCTAAAAGGCTGCAAATCATTGGTAATATTCATTTTTTTTATTACTTTTTTTTAATTTAGATGTTTTAAATCACATGGTGTGTAATGGCGTTCTTGTATCAAGTACTAAGAAGGTAGCGGTAAAGAATAATAATAATTTTGTCCTCTACCGCTACCTTCACTTTAGGAAATACCCTTTATATATTGTGTTTTTTTGGGAAATAATGGAGAGTTTCAAGACATCTTCAGGACCTCAGGACCTTCGACTTCTAGAAACAAGCACAAAGGCAATACATTGCAGTTTTTCCCTTTTGAAATAGGCATTAATGAACCTTGAGGATGCTTTGTTGACTGTGAAGCAATAAACCAAAAATGAATATAATTATTACAGCTCATTTTATTTAAGTAAAATAATTCTGAATCACCCTATTCCTCATATTTCGTCCCTCTTGTCAAACAATTTCTCTCAGGCCCGTCCACATTTTCGTTTTCCTGCTCCTGTCTGTTGGGTTCATCTTCATGTCCATCATCATTTGGATTTTCTGAAATAATTCAGACTTATTAGTTATTTGAGTAAATAATCAGTGCAGAAAGTGTTTCTTCATTGCTTGAGCAGCCAAAACGCGAGATGAACGAACGAGATTTTTAAAACCTGCTAAAGCACTGAAGGAGGTTTTCTACAAGTAGTATCTTATCTTATCTACGATCGTATAACTTTAAACCTTAATAGCGATTTTATTTTGGTAGTACTTTTTGCTCGATCATAGACAAACTCGTGAAAGCACGCAACTAGAACTAACCTTGATCTTCCAAAGTTTCATTTCTGTCAATGCATAAATTGTGCAGGATAGCACATGAGTAAATAATCTTTGCCGCTCTTACTGGGGTATAATGTAAGGTTCGATGTTTTAGAGTGCACCTAAATCTTTGCTTAAGGACGCCATTAGTTCTTTCAATAACATTTCTTACTATTCTATGCCTATTATTAAATTCCTCTTCATGGTTATTTGTAGGATTTGCTACTGGTGTTAGCAACCAAGGCTCCAAGGGGTAACCAGAATCACCTAATAATATATTTTAAAATAAGTAGGCACAAAGGGTGAGTTTATTAGAAGTATGAAATTTTGACAGAAAAAGGATTACATAATCAACTTAAATGGTCTGTTGTTGCTTAATGCTTTTCTTTTGACATTTCACAGCCAACTTAATAGACCCCAGGTATTTCTGCATCTTCGGTTTTAGGTGCAACTATGGAAATATGAGTGCAGTCAATACACCCTATTACACCAGGAAAAGCTCCTAATTGCATAAATCTAAAAATAGAGAGGGGTTGTAAGTGAAGTACAATAGGAAGGTACTTACACCTTTTCTATTCCAACAATTATTACTAACAAATCTCTCTACAAATGCTTTTCCTGGTCTTTCTCATCAACTGTTACAGGAAATTTGATGATGTGTCCCAGAACATCCACTATGATGTCTGTTACCTCAGATAGACAACGGCTCACTGAAGTCTGGTGCATAGTGGTTAGATAGTCCTGTCTTATTCCTCTTTGATACGATCCTGCACTTAAGAAATGTATTGATGCAATCACCTAAAAAGTTTAATAAATAAATCAATTATAGCCTTATTGTCGTAACTTATGTTGCTGTGGACAGAACATAAAATTAGTCACAAAACAGAAGGCAAGTAGTATTATAAAGATGCAATAAACTAGCAAAACTGCAAAATAAACTACAACCAATTTTTAAGAAAATGTAGTCAAACCTAATTAAGGTTAGAGGGAGATGTCAGAACTAACAATTTTTAATTATTAAACTTTGACAAAACCTCAGTTAGTCGTATTAAAATAGACTGTAAAACTAAGGTGGATTGTCCATATCCCACTCGGCCGGTTGAGCAGTCCGCCTTGGCGTTATGATCGAAGCTCCATTCTCGTGCGATATGGCCATCACATCCACCCTTATAAAATTACTGTTTCCGCATTGAGCCTTAGTGTACCACACTTGATAATGCTGATGCTCACGTACTCATATAACACACATACAACTTTTCACATAAGACAGTTTTTTAAAAAGTTGTGTAAGATAGTATCATACAAGAACATAAGCATTGTTGTGAAAGTCCATAGTCACTCCGAAAGCACCCTAAGTGCTTTCGGTATGCTGGTTGTCCTAGCAGAATCCCTCATATGTGGACCAATTTGTGTTAGAAGCCAGTGCCCTAAATTTTGAGATATTTGGAATATCTTTCTAAAAGTTGTATCTGGTAATGCTAAGGGGTCACTCCTATCCCTCAGAATTCGTCTTTGCAGATTTAAATGGTGTCTAGAAACAATAGTTTATAGGCCATTTTTTATTTAACCTAACCTGAACACAATACAATACATTAAAAAAAAATAGGTAGGTGCCTAGGTACTTACCTATCTACTGATAACACTATTTATTGTAGGTACATAAACTGGTATGGCATTATGGTACTAAATTTTATAACTATACAGCAGTAAGCCATCAATTATTACAACTTTAACTGCCAAAGGTCAAATAATTAGATATAGGTACTTACTTACCTTTGAATTTCATCTTGGAACAACTCTATAAATAGAATTAAATCCATTTCTTTGTTATATGGCAATTGTTTTCAAGTTTCACTCCCCAAATGACCACTGTTTAAAAACCGTTAACTCGCAAATAAATATTTGGAGGGAATTTTGACATAATCGCACCAATTGAAATGCATTTCAAGATCTTAACGTGAACGATTCAAGCTCCTGTTAAAATTATTGACATTTGTCAACCTTGACTTTCAAATTATTTCAATAATTTGCTTACAGCTTATCTCTTCTACTAAAACTTGAATTCATTTCAATTTCTTGACGAAATGTCAAAATTTACTTTACGTCAAGAGCTTACTGCATAAGGCTGAATAACTCCTTATATACCGCTAACTAATATAAAACTTGACCTACTTAAACTGAGAAGAAAACAAATAGAAACAACTACTCCGAGGGCAAATACCTCTACCGGCATTGAATTATACCGTTTGTTTCGAAGCCCAATTTAAGATATAAAAAAAACTGTCCGTCAACCATGGCGATTGCGGTAATGGCGGCGATTGCGGTGATTGCGGTTTCCATAATTCGATATTAAAATCAATAAGTAAATCTTTACTTTCGTATAAATTAGTCAGATTTAACAAATAAGAAGTCTTTATCATTAAAATTCTCTTTTTTTCCTAAGAGAAAAAAAAATAGGAATAATCAAAGCTCGTAAAAATATGACGCAGTGCATGTAAACTTAAACGCGAAAATTAAATTCAACAAATGAATTTCATGTGGTTCGGTCCACAATAAATCATTGTCTTAACCCGACAATTTTGTTTCTGCCGAATCAAAATAAAATTCGTCCGGAAACCTTTTAAATGCATGCTTTAGGTTCAAACTAAATTTTAATATGAAAAGGTTTCTACGAAATTTACGGTATCAGAGAAGCTTAAAATCCTCATATCTGTCCATCTGGGAAGCGCTTCCTATAAAAATAAATTAATTTGTTTGTTTCAAAACAAAAATAAAAATGGGTCTCCTAAAAAATAAATAATCGTTTACGTTTTACATCTTTGTTGATTATTTGTAGGCTAGATAAATAAATTTATGATGTGATACATCATTAGCCTATAAATATTAATTATAAGTACCTCGATTATTATTTGATGTTTCAACTTTCGGAGGCATGACTAATACCTGCTGATTTATTTGATTTGGGAGCGTTCGTTCTTTTATCTCGCTTAATCTGAGAACTAATTATTTTAGGTCTCCTAAATCTTGAATGCCCACACTAATCAAATAATACGTTTCATGAAACGACAAGTGGAGCCCGTTTTCAAAGCGATCCCGAAATATTTCAAAAGGCATTTTGAGGTCTACCTCATATGCTAAATTAACAAGATCATAGTAATATTTTTTAATATCCTCATTATCTTGTTTTCGTGGGATAAATCAAAACTTAATTTTTCTGAAAGGTTGGTCACTACTAACTTCTTTAATGAAATCTTTGTTAATATCTTCCCAACCCGCATTTTGGTTTTCTGGTTTCCTACTGTAATCGACGAACCAGCGATGTGCAGAAATTTCGAGAAAATTATTTAAATATTTGCGATTTTAAGAGCTTCAGTCCAATTGTTTAAAATTGCTATTCTTTCATAGTTTGTTAAAAAAATAACAGGTGAATCGATTGAAGGATCGAAAACTGGCGGAATCGTAAATTTCGGTGTTGCGGGAGCCCTAGTTTGTGCTAAAGCATCACTAAGCGTTGTATTGTGAGCCATGTTCTTTTGATCTGAAGTGTATTACTTAAAGGCGGTATAAATAAATAAATTTAATTCTTTGGCTACTTTTGCAGGGTTTTACCCTTAGATAATGCTTGTCGAAGCACTAGTTTTTCTTTCTCGATTGATTTTTGAGAAGTGCTTCTAGTGCGTACTCGTTTTTTATCCTTATCGTACATGGGATTTTAGAAAAATTGAAGAGAGAGAAAAATTAAATAAATTAAGCTACCCAATTATGGGCTGGAATTTCTCGCCGAATTTGTTGTTTCAATAAAGTGAGAAGTTTCTTAATTACAAGAAAATACAATAAAAATTACTGCAATAAAAAAAATTACTAAAATTTCCTTGATAGACCAAGGCACGGACATGTTTTTAGCAGATTCATTTGAAATTCCGCCGCTATTTCCGTGCACAAGCCGGAAATAATCATTTATTCCTCTTTTGACTTTACACTACCCATTTTGAATGTCATTTAAATGTCAAAAAGGAAAATAAAACGCAGAAAATGAATGTCGCTTCACCCTTAAAGAAATCAAGGCACCTCCACCATATGTCGCAGGTCGTTTGGACTCACTTAAAAATTACCTCGGAATCGATTTCTAAGAGGGATTGAAAACAACATTCAAATTCTACTAACTACGTTTATTAAAATTAAAATAAAAATGGTTACAATAGATGAGGCAAAAAAACCTAACTGATAAAATGGTTATAACTTAGAATTAAAAAGTACTTACATTATCAGGAGCTATATATTAACATATGTCTTAACAGCTTTGGACCGGAGGGCATCATAGGGTTAACTGATACACTTATAAATTATTAAAAAAACAGACTGGCCTCCTTGAGGCATAATTTATTTAGCGCAACAACATCGCAAAACTAAATCGAAGAACGAAGAACCTCGAAAAAATGCTCTCGCCATCTTTTATACAATTTCCTCGGTTCCCACTTCGGCTGAGGGGATTCCTATTCGAGTCCGAAAAACATCGGTCGGACTTCTAAATTGCTATAGTTAGCACGTTTTTTACTTGCTCTGTTTTTTCCGTTTGGACCGAGGTCTCTTCGACCTGGATGACTCGAATAAGGTCATACATCATTTTCATCTTTTAGTAAATAATAATTTTATATGATTTGCATTCGTGACAATACTACAAGGTGTCTCTGGGATGGGAGTAACTTCCTTATTGTCAACTTCAAACGTTGTTTTTCCCCAGTAAATTTTTTGCTTCTTGGCCGGCACCTCTTTGGGTTCATCCGGATCTTTTCTTTTCAAACTCCCTGCCTGTGGACATTCGGAAACATCAATGACGTTGACCGTTTGTACGGTATCTATTTTGTCAGTGTCCTCTCCTTGTTGGACATCACGATGTCGATCTTTCGAACAAACTCGTCATCTCTTAATTTTCTTTTTCTGTTGGACCGTTTGATTTTTGTCAGCTGAATTTTTCGTTTGTTCCGTACTCTCAAGATGGTCATGATCATCATCAGTGACATTGACGCTTTTTGACTCAAAATACAAAAGTGGACCGATAGCGTCCACTTTTGTCGTTTGAGCAATATTTTGGCGTTTTTTCGAAGAAACGCCAGGCTTCTTTATCTCCTTTTTTTGTTTTTCGCTGACTTTTTGCTACATCTGTTTTTTGTCAGTGGTGTCTTTTTCCTGTTTACTATTGTCCTGACGATCTTCTGATGTCAGGCGTGGCTTTTTAACTTCTGGCTTTAGACTGTCATTTTCCTTGGATCTTCCCTTTTCTTAACAATGTATTTTTTCTTTGCTATTAAGGCGTTCAGTCTTTTCTTTTCGATGGCCGAAATGGAAGAACATTCACTCGAAGCAGATGTATCCAAAAGTCACACTACTCTCTCGTGAGGACGCCTCAGTAACAGTAACCTCACCAATCTGAGGTTCTTCTTTTTCACTGGCACTTTCCGCTTTTTCTGAGGATCTCTTAATCTTCTTTTCATTTTCCTCTTTCTTTTTTAGATACTTTTCTTTAGCTAATGGAGGGAGAGTTGCAGCGGACTTCTTTTTTTCGGCATATTGCAAGCTGAAGGAAAACAAAATCATTGTCGAATCCATTACCTTTAAAAATATATATAGTTTGAAATATATAATATGTAAATATATACGTTTTTTTTTGTTTTTATTATAGGTATATATAAGTATTCGAATAAATACTGTTGTGCATTTTAAATTAAAAAAATATGGAAGGTGAAAATATGAAATATGAAGACTATAAAATCATGTTAGGTACATCTCTGGTAATGGTAAGAACTTCAATGTCAATGTCGATTTGTGATATCCAATATTTCTGTGCTAAAGTATGAAGTATAAATAAAAATCGTCGTTCCTGTAGAAAGTTTTTATTAAAAATTTAATAAATTGTTTGCTTATAACATATTTTTGTTCGATAAATAAATATAGTGATTTCTTTTGACTATACCGTTCCATACCAGACGTAATAAAAGCATCAAAACATTGAAATACTTATATAAACTGCTAACAAAAAAACTCAGCGGCGTACACTCAAGTTTAACAAAACCTTTCTATTCCACGTTGTACAAAAATGGCAAAAAATTTACTGAGAAACTGATCAATATTTTGTTAATAAGGACGTCATGGCGGGTGTTCTAACTTTAAGGCTCTTATTGTAATTACATTTAAGAGCCATGGTCGATATCTCGGGACGCTTTTGGCAGTTTTTTGTTTTTTGGCCAACAAAAAAAATTACGGGGGTTTTTCAAAAAGTGTGCGTTTTCTTATAAGTTGCCCTGTATCGCGAGAATGCCGCTGCCGATTTTAATGACGTAAATTATCTCCAAAAGACAAATTATTGTAAAATCAGCGGCGTACACTCAAGTTTAACAAAACCTTTCTATTCCACGTTGTACAAAAATGGCAAAAAATTTACTGAGAAACTGATCAAATATTTTGTTAATAAGGAGTCATGGCGGGTGTTCTAACTTTAAGGCTCTTATTGTAATTACATTTAAGAGCCATGGTCGATATCTCGGGACGTTTTTAGCAGTTTTTTTTTTGGGCCAAAAAAAAAATTACGGGGGTTTTTCAAAAAGTGTGCGTTTTCTTATAAGTTGCCCTGTATCGCGAGAATGCCGCTGCCGATTTTAATGACGTAAATTATCTCCAAAAGACAAATGATTGTAAAATCAGCGACGTACACTCAAGTTTAACAAAATCTTTCTATTCCACGTTGTACAAAAATGGCAAAAAATTTACTGAGAAACTGATCAATATTTTGTTAATAAAGACGTCATGGCGGGTGTTCTAACTTTAAGGCTCTTATTCTAATTACATTTAAGAGCCATGGTCGATATCTCGGGATGTTTTTGTCAGTTTTTTGTTTTTTGGCCTACAAAAAAAATTAGGGGGGTTTTCAAAAAGTTTGCGTTTTCTTATAAGTTGCCCTGTATCGCAAGAATGCCGCTGCCGATTTTAATGAAATAAATAATCTTTTAAAGACAAATGATTCGCGAATCTGTGGCGTACCGTGGGTTAGTAAAACATTTATATTCCGTTGTACAAGAATTGCAAAAAATGTAATGAGAAACTGATTAATATTTTGTTAAAAACGACGCCTTGGCAGATGCCCTAAATTTAGGAATCTTATTGTGATTACATTTTGATTTGTGATTTTTATTTTTACGTTTGGCATTCTTTTTTTAAGGTTATTTTCTATCTGAAGTTTGACACATCGGTGTCAAACATGGCGGACTTCCGGCCCAGAAACGGGACCATTTTCTTGGGAGATGTCTCCACCTGTTGCTTCTCTTCGGTTGCCGTCTGCCAGTGTTGATACTGTTGACAGTAACTTTTGTCTTGACGTTTTCTGGTCTTGGAGTTTGCTGCCGGCGTGAAGGTTGGTCGTTAGAAAAGTTCGAATTTGCATTTTATCTCGGGCATCTTGAGGATTTTTCGACTCTTCTTGGAATAAAATTTCGGGCCACTGTTTGTGTTGCTTCGCGTGGCCAAAATTAACGTTTCGTTACGGGATTTTGCCGACCCATCTCACTTTATAAGTACCTTGCTGATTGCGAGTGTTTGAGCGCCAACTGCGGAGTTCGATTTTGGTGTGGGACGACCCACTTTAGAGAAGATTTTAGTGGTGGTTTGTGTCCTCCTTGGAGGTGCTAGGTAGGGGCTTGGACTGCACACATACCATACTTGCTTGGGGCCCGTAGACGTAGCACCCAACACTCCCTGATCTGAACCACTGGTCCAAGTACTTGTGCCACCTTCCTTGGCCTGGACCCAGTGTTAGTGGGATTGTTTTTGGCTACTGCTATGTATCACCATTGTAGCTATCGAGTCCACTCCGGACTACTATAACCGAGTCACCCTGACCTTCATCCCTAGGACAGTGGACTGTTACAACCCCATAACATCCCCTCTACAGCATTTGTAAATTAGTGGTAAGACGTGTTTTTTTTTTTGTAACTTATTGAGCATCTTATTTGGCCAACTTTATTTTGCCTCGTTACGTTTAACATATATTGGAGCGATATTTTGGAGTGAAGTCTTGCTATGGCCCAAATTTATTAAGGTTTTTCTTCCATCTGGGAGGCGTCCTGTTGAGCCTGTGAACAACAGGTGGCGCACCCACTCCTATTAGACGAGCTTTATCTGAGCCACCTCACGGCCTTGATTTATTGGCAACAGCAAGTGTTCACCTTAGTGGGCTTTTGGCCACCATCGAATATAAGGTTACCACACACATACCGACCATTGTGTATTGTTAAACTATTTGTTTTTTTTCATAATATATGACCACACCACGTCAAACAGTGCTTTTATTTCGTGATTGCCTTTCTTATGAGAATAAACCGTCTCACAGTTTATTGGTGAGTTAAAAGTTGAATTTTCAACGCGATTGTAGAAAGAATGATTTTCGAAATCCAACAAACTTACCACCTTGTTCAATCGAAACACTTAGCGATGAACATTTGATGCTATATATTTCTGTAATCTGCTCCTTCAGCTCTGTTAAACTGTAGAAAAATATATGTGTGTTTAATTAAAAAAAATCAAGATGGCGGCGTACCTGTCAATCCGAGCAGTCAGTAAATTCGCTAGCCCTGGATCCGAGGTCGGCCTTAGATGCCATACAACATCCATGTATGAAATTTTTAAAAGGTGTTACAGAAAAACTGCTAATCGAGTGAGCGACTTAAAATGATATCCCTGTACCTGGGACCACCTTTATTACAAACTTTTAGTTTTATTAAGTATGTTCCAGTAAAGTAAGTTTTTCATTAAAACGGTAATACTTTTGCATTCCATTTTAACACTTTTCTTCTTCTGTGGTACAGGATAAAACCGGACAAAACGAAGAGACATTCGAGAATTTACAAGGCAGCGCAGAATGAATCGGAGACAGGGAAGCTACAGCCATTTAAAGATTTGATGAATAGAAACTGCATGTCTCAGACCACTTTTAATACGGACTTTTTAGTTGTACTTTTCACATTTTAAACAAGTAATTTCCCATAAAATTGTTCTTCTATAATATCAAAGAACATCCACGACGCAGTATCCTTTACAACGGAAGACTGACACACCACTTTAAAATACATACCAACATATAAAAACCCACATTGATACCAACACATAACTATACATAGGGGAACGATCGGAGCAACCGAAGCTACAGCCATTCGGGGCTTTGATGAAGAGAAACTGCGTATGCCAAATTAGCTTTACTACAGATTTTTGATATATCATTCAGATCGAAGGATCGATCATGATCGACATTATACATTCTAATTTTTAACGTGCTAAGGGATCTGCGCAGCTAAAAGTTAATTAATGAACATAATTAAACAAAAAAATCAACGTGAACATGAAAAAGCGGACTATATATATAGATTTCATATTATTTTCATCTCGTTTACATATAGTCACTCGAGTGATTTGTTTATTTAATAAAAATAGTTTAAGAGCAGTACGTAAGATAAAATATTTGAAGAAAATGCAACTTAATTAGGTTTCATTCTAAGTTTTCTCTAATTCTAGGTAGTAAATATTAGATAAGGATAAAGTTAAATAAGGATTTTTATAGTACTTTTTTTACTTTTTTTATTAAAAGTATTTTGTAGGGGATATTCATTTGAAACGTCATTTAGTTGACTGTGAAATGTCAAATGGAGAGTTCGTTTATTTATTATTAATTTTTCATTATTTTATTCATACCCTGCTAAATATGTTTTCTAATGAACACAGGACACCAGGGTTGGATGGGCTCGAACAAACTGGCCCTGGCATTTTGACCCTTTCATGTTTTGGAAATTGTAGTGGAAAGAAACGAATCAATATTTTGGTAATTTTATTTTCGATAATTAATGTAAAATACACGATACAAAATTTTAATATACAATAGTACCAATACTATGCTATTCATATGTTATAGTAATTTACGTCACAAGTCCAGTAGGTGACTTGTTAGAGTACGAGGTTTTTACGGACGAGGCGACGTCAGGAGCCGAGTCTGGAAAGTTTTACGAGTACTGTAACAACACCTACTGGACGTGTATCGTACAATATTTTATTTCATACAGGTTTTATGCTTTAAAAATAAAAACTTTGAAGAAATGACCAGGTAAGAATTTGGTTTATTGACGTTTGGCGGTGTTTGCATTATTGTCACTGTCAAAAATCATAATTCGAGAGCTACACATACAGCATAATGATTTAAACTTCCGCTATTTATGGTACCAAAATAAACTTGAAAATATGTAGCCACTAGTTTTAAAACTTTATTATCACAAATTATTTCTTATTAAAATTATTATTACATACGAGTAATAGATGTCTCTCAAATTCTTTCGAGAAGTATTTTCCTAATGGGAAAATGATGGAGACGTTAGCTTTAAATCATCAACAATGTGCTTGTGTTTCTTCAAATATATGTAGTACTTTGAAATAAGTCGGTTCTGCTGGGCATTGGGGAGATTTTTGAATTTCACTAAATAACTTGGAGACTTTTTTCGAGTATCAAGTATTGATGGTTGATTTGATTTAATGGTTTGATTTAATTACAAGTAATATCAAACGTCGTAACTACTGCGCACACATTTTGACGCCTCCAACTGAGCATTTGACAAAATCTTAATCAAAATTAAGTAACGTAATATTTTATATTAGACGGTAGCTCTCTAGCATCGATTGCCTAGCAACCTTTACCGGACTTGTCCGGTAAAGTTCCATTAATCCCACAATCGATGAACGTAGGACGTATATACCGGACAGTATGAAATAAAAGATTTTTTCAATAGCGAACTGTATGCTGCTATTTTGTCTATGATCTCATCATTTTCAATTTGACATAATACCGATTTCTCGATGTTCATTAACATCAATGCATCCAATAGGTCATCAGCTAATCTATTTCTTAGCCGAATTTTATATATTTTAGATTTGAAAATGATCTTTCACAAGATACTTGAGATATTGGTATTGTAAGAAGATACTGATAAGCTAGTGCCGGCAACGGATATGCTTCTTGATACATGTTATATTTTAATGTAATTGTGTAACAACAGATAACACAATTTTGGCAATAAATTTCGGCCATATTTTTGCAAGAAACATTGATATTTTTTTTCTTTTCCATCGACATTTTCTAATTCTTCCAAGTTATTCAATGATATTGTTTCAGGTTTTGTATTTGGAAGTGCATTAAGACTTAGTTTGTATTGATCCCAGTTAGTGAAACTTGAAAGTTCTTCAGAAAATCTATCCAAAGTTGCATTTTCATAAAATTTTTTAATTTTTGCAAATATATACTTCATAGCATCTTCGGGAAATCCATTCTTTTTTATGACATTAAAATATTCAGGGTTTAATATAGTGAAATCTCTGCATAAGTCCCCATTTTTTGAACATCGAGATACCATAGATTCAGAAGCGACGTCGAGAAGAACCTTATATGTAACTTATCTTTTTGTGTTTGAGTATGTTCATCAACGGTTTCTCGTCAAAAATTTTTTTTTAGTTCTGTGACGTTTTTCAGGAAAATCCTCTTCTATCTCAATTTGCTGCAAATCTCGTTTTTCAAGTTCAGAAGTTGCCCATGATAAAAAGTTATTTGTAGCTTTTTCTGCTGCAGTCATATTTCTCTGCATGGATTTGATTTCTTGAATACAGTTATTTACCATAGAAGTGCAAATAATAAGGTTTAAGACCTTTGCTTGTAAATATCGAGATAAAGGACCCGTAATTGAGAATATTTTTTAAAATATTTGAGCTAAAATAATATTTTTGTATTTTACAAAGCCATCTAAAAGGTTTTTGGCTGTCCCACGGGTATCGCCGTTGAGATTCGGATTGTTTAATATAATAAACAGAGACCGAAGAATATCGATGTAAAGACGATGCTTTTGTATCACCCAAATTGCCGAAAACTTTGTTTAGGGCCACATCTTTTGCCCACCATCTAGTCTCGTCTATCGTTTCTGGGAATCATTAGATATTTCACGCCAAATGTCCATCCGTTTATGCGAGTTTTTGAAAAAATAGCTAGGGAATTCAACAAAGTAATTAACCCTGCGGCTTTAACATGAAATTTCATGATATCACCAACTACAAGATTTAAAATATGACTGTGACACCATATACAGGGTGATTCACGGTAATGGTACCTTAAACGTATCTGGAACGTATCTGGAAAACGGCTTCACATATTTATTTCAAGTTTAGTGTGTGGCCGCAAATGCGTCCAAACTCTATTTCTAAAATATTTTCACCTTTGCGCTGTTGCCGGTTCAGCAGAAAAAGAGTACCAACTTTCGTTTTTTAATTGGATTACCATGTATTAAAAGTTATTTTCGGGTTCCCCACAGATTTCTTTATGATACCACTTTAACATTCCTATTCCTATCTCACACCGTTTCGCAGATATTTAATAATTTCATGTTTTCATACTCAAAAATAGGACTCACAATAATAATGAAAATCTCACGCGCCGAAAGATTTAACGATATGTGTGCGGGGACTTCGTTAGCCAGAACTATGTGCATTACTAGCATATGGGCAGTTAGTGACGAAAACCTTATGGGTGGGCCACAACTAACTTTCATTCGTCAGAAAAGAAAAATCGCCATAAGTTCGTTTTTTCAAATACAACCACCTGTGGATTGTTCTTCGCACAGAAAAGTAATTCAATTTTGAACAAATCGGTGTATACTTTATGATACCTAAAGCTAACAGTTTTTGACTTATAAGCATTTATTTCTTCAAATGCGCAGTTCCGTATTCCATTTAAATTCAACATTAGTGGCGCGGGTATTTAATTGAAGTTATTGGTTGTAAAATTCTGATAGAACAGATATTTTAACATCTGTCATAGCGTTGTCATATATTCAGTGTTTTTGAATTTGGTTTTCTTTGTGTACTGATTAACTTGTTGTTTCTGCACACGGCGAGAGATAATAATTATTCAGTTATTATGAATTTATTCATAATTCATGGACAATGTAACAAGATTATCAACCGGACATGCAGGAAATTCAACAAAACTTATCTGGAGCTACTACCTATCAATAAAAGGAAATTTAAATTTTACAGCACTTATTAAAACAAAATATAAAATAATTTAAACGTTACAATCAAATAATATATAATATCTATAATAAATGTTCAAATTGATCTCCATTGACTTCCAGACATCTATGTAATCGAGTAGTAACACCATCTGTTACAGCTCGCCTAATTTCCATAGGATCTAAATCCCGAAAAGCTTGTTCCACCCGATTTTGTAGTTCTTCTCTAGTGTTTACTGGAGTTTTGTAAACAATGTTTTTGATGGTACCCCAAAGGTAGAAGTCGAGTGGGGTAAGGTCGGGTGACCTAGGTGGCCAATTCCATGGCCCCAACCGCCTCATCCATCTGTCATAAAAAATCCTGTACAGCGCATAGCTTACTTCGTTTGTACAATGTGCTGGAGCCCCATCAAGCTGATACCAAGTGCTGTGGTATTGTGCAAGAGGAAGAGTGTCCACGAAATCTTCTACCACTGTTTCAATTATCCGTAAATAATTTCGCGAACTGAAATTTTCGTCATAAATAAAATAACGAATTTGATTGTCCATGATTAAACAAAAAACGTTGAAACTAAATTTATCTTGATATGCTGATTCCATGATGCAGTGAGGGTTTTTCTGTCCCCAAAAGTGATTGTTTTTCCTATTAAAAATGCCGTCGCGTGAAAAAATCGTGGATCCACTTCATTTCGCGTTAGCAACGTTTCACAAAACTCAACCCTTTGTATACGATCTTCAGGTTTGAGAGCTTGAGTCCTGGTATATTTTTAATCGTGGAACCTATGTTTTTTTAAAATTCTTTGGATGGATGAATACGATAAATCCAAATCCTGTTCAGCACATCTTATGGAAGACTGTGGATGTGCATGTAAATAAGCCAGTACATTTACTTCGTTGTCTTCATTGGATGTTACAGGTTGTTCTAAATTTCGAGGCGTTTTGTTAAAACCATGATTAATTACACTCTCTTGAATCCTGTTAAATTTCCTTTTATTGATAGGTGGTAGCTCTGGATAAGTTTCGTTGAATTTCCTGCATGTTCGGTTGATAATCTTGTTACATTGTCCATGGATTATAAATAAATTCATAATAACGGCACTAGAATAATTATTATCTTTTTCCATGTGCAGAAACAGCAAGTTAATCAGTGAAATTTACACAAAGAAAACCAAATCCAAAAGCAACTAATATATGACAACGGTGTGGCAGATATTAAAATATCGGTTCTGTCAGAATTTTACAACCAGTAACTTCAATTAGATACCGGCGCCCCTAATGTTGAATTAAAATTGAATACGGAAATGCGCATTTGAAGAAATAAATGCTTATAAGTCAAAAACTTTCCAGAGAACAATCCACAGGTGGTTGTATTTGAAAAAACAAACTTATGACGATTTTTCTTTTCTGACGAATGAAAGTTAATTGTGGACCGCCCTGTAGGTTTTCGTCACTAACTGCCCATATGCTAGTAATGCACATAGTTCTGGCTAACAAAGTCCCCTCACTCACAACGTTAAATCTTTCGGGTCGTGAGATTTTAAATATTACTTTGAGTCTTATTTTTTAATATGAAAACATGAAATTATTAAATATCTGCGAAATGGTGTGAAATAGGTATATGAATGTTAAAGTGATAACATAAAGAAATCTATCAGGAATCCGAAAATTACTTTTAATACATGGTAATCTAATTAAAAAACGAAAGTTGGTACTCTTTCAGCAGCGCAAAGGTGTAAATATTTTAGAAATAAAGTTTGGAAGCATTTATGGCCACACACAAAACTTGAAATAAATATGTGAAGCCGTTCTCCAGATACGTCTTAGGTACCATCACCGTGAATTACCCTGTATATATGTGCTGAGTAATTTCTTCTATCATTTTAGTTGAAAAGCCATTATACTTTCTTTGCATATTTGCTGCACCGTCAGTAGTGTCTGCGACGCAATTCTCAAATTTCAATCCATTTTCTTCCATACAGTTTTAAGCATTGTGTGGAAACCTTTACCAGAGGTATCGTGACATGGAATGACTGCTAACAATCTTTCATTAACGTTGCTTTGATAAACATATCTAAAAATAAAAAAAAAATAATTAAAATTGTTTATCTCAAACTGAGTCTTATGAAACTGAGCATTGATCTGTCACAGAAATATCTTGAGTAGTGTCTAATTCCACTGAGATTTTCATTCACCACCTGTTATTCAATATTTGTCCAATATTCTATTGTTATAGAACAATTGTAACCATAGTAATATTCAACAACAGAAAAAATTATCGCGATAATTTTTCTATTAAAGTCAAATGAAAAGTAACTGGGTCGATGTCATAGCATAAACCATGCAGATTAATTTATATTCAATCCATAGTCATACCACAGTATAAGGAATAATACATTATATCAGTTACGTCAGTCGGTCGAACAATTGAAACTCCCCTCCCTTTGCCCCGTCCGCCCGGCCGCCGGCCGGTGCACCACCAAACCGGTTTTTGGCTGGTTTTAGCAATGCTTTGGCAGTGCATCGCATGTGTTTGTCCCCTCGTAACTACTCGAGAAGATTGCCGGACGCGGCACGCTTTAGTTTTGGAAATATCAAAAGTGCCGACACGAACTGACGATACTGATATAATGTATTATTTCTTATACTGTGGTCGTACCATCTGGCCCCGCACTAAGATCTTCTGACATTGATTCGAATCAAAATAGCTATACCTAGAGGGAAGTCGCAAATGTCGCAAGGGCTTTTAATTATTTTGTTCATGAAATTCTCCTTCGAATATAACTCGTGCATTGAAAATTATAGGTAATTTTAGACCGATATGCAGTTCATGCAATTTGGAACAGAAAAAAGGGGTCCATGGTCCGTTTCTTCCGACTCGTTAGTTTGTGCGTAGAGGTACAGGATTCTCGGCTGATGGGGTATCCCTTAAAAAAGCCAAGGCTTTTGAATACTGACGACGAAACACAAAATTAGGTCCTTGTCTTCATTATCGCTCTCATGTAATAGTGGGGCACAAAAGCTACTACTTTATCTTTTCAAAAAGGCCGAAAAAGGGTAAAAACAAGCAGCTCGTGTAATTCTTTGTTATAAGTCCTAAAATTCCACACCCAAGGCCTCTTGGGGGTACTTGTAGAGTTGCGCTGGTGGGGGTGCGTGGTAAGGGCCGCTGATGGCACCACTATAAGCCGTAGGGCGAAGGGTATGGAAACTACTAATGGGTGTTCGTTACAATCTCCCCTCTCAATGTCTAAGGTCGAGTAGACCTAGCTGCGTCGAGTCATTGGATATGTTCGGGGCAGTCTCTGCAGCTGCAGGGCGTGTTGACTCTGGCGCGTGGTATACTGCGAAATCCCCTGGTAGTCTGGTTGAGCCAGTAGGGCGATTTCGTTGCTGATGGGTCCGTGGTCTCATTGTGGTATTGGCGCAGGATCTTGACGAGGAAGGAACCACGGCTCCACCTTTCTTCGTGCTTTTTTCACCCCAAATTGCATTCGTGCATATCGTCCAAAAATTACCGATAATTTTCAATGCACTTGTTATATTACATTTGAATACATTACCGCCTGAATAATTTATTTGGATATAATTTCTTTAATTTTTTTGGTTATTGCAGAAAGTATATTGTTAACTGTAGTTTTGGAAAGATATGTCATAAAATTTCCAACTCGCTGTTTAACTGCACACTTCACGACCCTTGCTTTGTTTGATTATCTTATCTAAATGTCTTTAAGATAATATCGTATTTTCCAATAAGCATAATTATCTCTCATATATCTAAAAAATTTCCGTGATCACGATTTTCATCATCCATTGTATAGGTTGATTCATTAGGCCCCCTAAAAATAAATACGCTCTCTTCAGTAATATTACCAATATGGTATTTTTGTATCGACTGGTCAATCTTTTGCAAAAATAAACTTATCTTGCATTCATATTTTTAAAAAGCCGCAGATGCGTACCTGAAAGATAATCCTCTTTTCCCATAAGTTTTATAACATTGATTACCCTGTCTAGGATCTGCCAGTTTCTCGTAACTTCTGAATTATGTTTTGTGCTCATATCTTTAAAAAGCAGTTTGTCTCTAATCACTCATTCCTTCCGTAAATATATTTGTTTCATTAGTACCACAGAAAGCTAAACATACGGAGCAGAATAGTTTCCTTTTTATAGTGTTATAGGACAGCCACATTCTGCGAGTCTGGAGGTGATTTGTTCTTAAAAACACTTTTTTAATCAAAATCAAAATCCACTGCACATTGATCTGATGGAGTTTGTGGGTGATAGTTGAAAAACTCTTTCAATTCAGTTGAGATGGACGGCTAAAAAAATTTATATGGGTCCTATATTCTTCAAGGCGTGCCGACTTATTTGAGCTGTCTGTTGCAAGATTTATACTGGAATGTTTGTCAATATCTGTACACTTGCTAATGATTGGAGAATCCGCTTAAGTTTGTCTCTTGACACGATACAGCTATTTCTAACGTCGCAGCTGAACTGCAGCACATACACAACTAATGACTATCCAGAAATCGCTGCAAACGCGCAAAGTGGCATTAAATTCCCTTAACCTTAACAAATTCGCCATTCGGGGAAGTCCCGTAGTTCCCCAAAAGACATAATGCACCTGACATCATTTATTTAACACTCCTATATTGCGCTTGAGCATCAAGCTTGAGAGACGCGCGCGATCGTTTCTCTCTCTCACGCTGCCCCGTGGCTGGTTCAGATGATATGCCGAATCACAGGCCGAATAATTTCGGGCGATGGTTCCATCCTTGTTATTTGTTTTTCTTGAGATAAGGAGGCAATGAACGCCCGGCGCTTCCACCATAGCATTTGAACTAGTCCTAGGATATGTAAAACGACAAGAAACGACTCGTCGACGTCGCGTCGGTTGGACCCAGAGTAAATAGGTAAAAGTTAGTCATAGGCTTCGCAGGTAGCTGCTGAAAAGTAGGTATCTTTGATTTAAAAATGAGACATAATTCAAATTAACTTTTAGTTTCGGAACGTGTCGGACCTGCGGTCCGACTGGCCCTAAATTGTACCGGCCCACCGGGCATTTGCCCGGTTGTCCCATCTAACCCTGCAGGACACTGTTCAACATTGTAACGCATGCTAGTAAAATACTAGAATCATACGTTTGAATTTTATTTAATAAACCACAAATTTCAAGCATTTTTAAAAATATTTTCGATGTTTGTTTTATCTTAGTTGCAATTCAAATTGGTACTGAAAAAAAGATATGGAAAAACAAAGTCGATTAATAAACTTTTGTTAATTCAAAGTAAAATAGTGTTTTATTGGTTGCCTGCTTCGGTCTCAACCTAGATTCAATACTGTTTCAAGTAAGTACTTTAGCAATCCGACCATTATTTTCATTAAAATATGTTGAGATAGACAAATGATTGTAAATTTTACACAAAAATGTTTTTTATTTCTATTAGGTATAGTCACCTATACGTATGATGGAACATTGTAAGTCGCCCAATGTAATAAAAGAGAAGCGATTTTTTACATAAAACACGATGTTTCTTTTGTTATATTAAGGGTTTTCAATTTAAAAACTTAACCTAATTAGCTGCAAAATGTTAAAAAAAATAAACTGATATACAAAAACCTAGTATCCTCTTTTCAAAAAAAAAAAAAAGTTAGTAGGTACAATAATTGAAAAGTTATGAGTTTTTCAACATATTTTCAAATTATCGACATTTTTCATGCATACTACCTCGTTTAATTTTTTTTAACTTAGGCAAGTTGCACGCCAAAGATGTATAACGCAAATTTATTGAACATATGTATAGTAGTACCTATCTTTAAATATGTCCACGCATATTGGCTTAACATGCTAAACGGTTTGCGAGTATCTAAATGTTTTGCTAATATGCATAGCCATAATATATAAATATGCAAAGGGATTAAATGCGTCACAATTCTGTGGTATGCGGCCTGCTAGAAATTTTAGTTTAAGCATTCCTATTGCACTTTGACATATTACGTTAGGTAACTTTCCCCAATCATATATTTATTTATTGCTTTTATCAACTAACTAAAAAATGTTTTTAATTGTGTAGGTAATATTCACACTTTCTTCGAATAATGTACCTATTTGTTTATGATTTTTACGAAAGATATCCATTTTTGACTGAAAAATAACTGACAATTTTATTGTAGGTGAAATGTGAGGAAATGTTAGTAAAACAAGTTTTTTATTTTTTTTTCTTCTTTATTAAATTAGTTATTATTCTCTCCCCCCTTCTCTTGTAGCCTCTCGCCCTGCTCCTCTCCTTTCCCTGTGCTACCTTCCCCTTCCTTTTCCTGGAAACTCTCGCTCCCCTGCTCCTCTCCTTTCCCTATGCCACCTCTCTTCCTTCCTCGTCTTTCTCTTCCGCCTCTTCCTCTTCCGCCCCTTCCTCTCCCACCTCCTCTTCCCCCCCTCCCCAATACAAACCGCATAGTTTGTATAAAGGCGTAAATGTTGCCTTCTGTAAAAACATTTATAATTATAATAACTATGAGTAGCGTTTCTGTGCTATTATAAAGTATTAACTATAATTTTCAAATTATCGACATTTCATGCATACTATCTCGTTTCATTTTTTTTTTAACTTAGGCAAGTTTCACGCCAAAGATGTATAACGCAAATTTATTGAAACACATTTAACATATGTAAGGTACCTATCTTTAAATACGTCCACGCATATTGGCTTAACATGCTAAACGGTGTGCACGTATCATAAATGTTTTGCTAATATGCGTAGCCATAATATGTCAATATGCAAAGGGATTAAATGCGTCACAATTATGTGGTGTGCGGCCTGCTAGAAATTTTAGTTTAAGCATTTCTATTGCACTTTGACATATTACGTTAGGTAACTTTCCCCAATCATATATTTATTTATTGCTTTTATCAACCAATTAAAAATTGTTTTTAATTGTTTAGGTAATATTCACACTTTCTTTGAATAATGTACCTACCTATTCGTTTATGATTTTTACTTAAGATATCCATTTTTGAGTGAAAAATAACTGATAAGTTTATTGTAGGTGAAATGTGAGGAAAAGTTAGTAAAACAAGTTTTTTTCTTTTTATTTCTTCTTTACTAAATTATTCTCTCCCCCCTTCCCCTTCCTTTTCCTGGAAACTCTCGCTCCCCTGCTCCTCTCCTTTCCCTATGCCACCTCTCTTCCTTTCTCGTCTTTCTCTTCCGCCTCTTCCTCTTCCGCCCCTTCCTCTCCCACCTCCTCTTCCCCCCCTCCCCCCAATACAAACTTCATGGTCTGAATGAAGGCATATAATATGTTGCTTTCTGTAAAAACATTTATAATTATAATAACTATTGTCGCGGCGGCGCGTCGCTTCCGCCCATCGGTCGCGAACCGTCGGAACAAACTTCCGGACTATTTGGCGGACCGATCGGGCGCGAAGCGGCCGCCCCGGCGGTATTCCACCGGCTGTGCCCACGGTCGCCGTGCGTCGGTGTGTCCGCTGTAGGATTCGTGGGATTTTCGCGTGTTGTCTGACGTGGCGGATTACGCCGCGGGACGCTCATCTCGTTGTCGCGGTCAACAAGTACAAGGAACAATTAGACAGGCGGCTGTAGCCCGGTGGCCACTACAGCGAACAACGGAATCCTCGCTACAAACCCGCGGACCGTGTCCACTCCAACACGCCTACTCAGACTATTACCACCAATCTGCCACCACCGGTTCGGAAGCAACGCTAGTAATAAATAAAGTTGATCGGGATGCCAGACCGTTTAATCGATTACGGACAACGATGAAGTTCGTCCGTCCAGAGGAACAACCAAGTTCAGTGCCGCAAAAAGCAAAAAAAGTTAAAGACTTCCTACTACTCCTTAATACGGATTACTGCCCGCTCAAGCGCGCAATATTAATTCACACAGAAACTGACCAAATCAAAACAGTTCAACGTAACTAAAGAAGACAAATTAATTGAAATTAGATGTATTAACTATTAAGTACAGTATCAATACAACAGGATGCCATAAAGGGTTGTATGGGCGCTTGTCTGTTCAATCCACGTTGACCAACCTGTAATGTATAAGCAGGCGACCAAGTATGGAGTGTGAACACGAATGCTGTACGGCAGTTAGCCTGGGGGGTTGGCGAGCAATTTCTCATGAATCGCAGCACCGTTGCAGTCGTGCCTGAAGGGCTTAAAGATAAATTAATAATTAAAAGTATGTATTACCTGAGAAAAAAAAAATATATATATATATATATCAAAAATGAAAATAAATCCGATATCAAACGCATCAGAAACAACAATCCGAAGTCATTTGACAGCGAAATATATCAGAAAGTTAATAAATTTAATCAGTTCCTGTGTTCCGCGTAACAAGCAAACGCAAAGGCTATTTGCGACTATAAAATGGTAAAACGGAGGACGGCAGCACTCAATACTCAATTGGAAGCACCACGGAACGAGACGAAGTGAAGTTAAATGTAATGAGATCTACGCATTACCGAACCAGTGGAGGCACAACACGATGGCAGCAATAGCGGCTAATCAATTTAAAAAATTTAACAATAAAACGATCTATTTTGCACAAAAAAAAAACCGACCACACCGACAGCGGTACACAGGCGAACGCTAACCTGAAATAACCCAAAAACTCTCTTCCCCTTGCGTCAGTTAAAATTTAATCTTGACCTAAGCAAGATCCAAAATAAAAAAAAACTAAATACCCTTCGACCTTGGGCCACAAATTGGCCTGAACGTGACCGTTCGCAGTAACAATAATCTACAATAAATATAACTAGAATACAGTAAGATTTCCGCAAGGTATATTCAATTAATTCTCAAGGGCCCCAGCAATAACTCCTATCTAGATTACTAATCCCGAAAAAAAAATTACTCAAGGGTACATACAAACAAGGATAAAAGAAAAAAAAAAAAAACAAAAACGGCTGGTGAAAGCTGCGGGGACCGCTGGGGGGTAGTTGAACGGCGGCTATAAACGGCACTCTATTAAAAGGCTTCGATCTTACCTTCACTCCACTCAATAACTAAAGGTCCATAAATGGTGGCGGCAGGGCTTTTGAGGAAAAAATTGCAGAACCAACTAAAATTGAAATGGCCATCAGCAGCCGAAGCTGGAGGCAAAGGAACTCAAATCTTGGTCTTCTTCTTTTCCTCAAACGGCTCGCTCTCCCAAATAATAACGGAAAGACCTTTTACGATTACCAATATTTATACTAATCAAGAATCGCAATTTCTCCGCTATCCCTAAAGCCTGATCACTACACCCACTATCCTGCTACGGACTTCAAAATTCCCATTCTACACACAGCTACCACCTCACACACGTTTTCTCTCGTTCCCTCTTAAAATTCTTTCTTTTAACACCTAAGATCCCAAAATTGCCACTGATAAGGCCTCTCGGCCAATCGCTGAACACCACGAACCAATAAAAAAAACGTGCCCAGGAAATCCTGCGAAAATTGGCAAAAACACCTGTCCAGGAAGCAGAAGAATTTAAACAAAATCCATATCAAACTTGGCGCCCCTGTGGAGAATCATTTGGAGGGTTAAAAATGCCCCTAACAACGAAATACCATCGACTTTCGATGCTACTAGGGCCACCTAGCGACGAGTTGCCGTAGGTCCATGTGCTGCACCGAAGAAAGCCATCAGACCCACGGCATACCTCTCCACTCTCACTCACAGAGGACGCCCCGTTCTGAAATAATCAATACCGCGTTTGGGCTACTTCCCGAAGATGACGCGCAGCTGGCAAGCAAAATCGATAGGCCAACGCGTGCGCCGCGCCTACGACCATCGCGGCGAAAATCGCGGTCGCCAAAACATCGTGAATCTTCGCCTTCACGACACCCCCCCCTGTAGACGAGAGGTCGGTTAAAATGACCGAAGAGTAATTTTGATGACCACGAGCTGAATTCCAAGGTAAATAAAAAAAAAATACGCGATATCGAAAAACAACGCGTCCTGATTTCGTAATTTATAATACCGATAATAATACAATAAGCTCTGGTGAGGCTTCGGAATAGCCCACCAGCGGACACATAATATGACTCGAGCGAGGGGAATTCGACCACAACATAACCGAGTTCACTTAGTCTCCATTACCTATGCTACATTAAAAAATACCAGGTAAGGGCGAGTAAACGGTGCATTGAAGGAATGTTGCGAATGGCGAACGAAACGCGATATACCGCCCGTGCCTGGCATTTGTGTATATTACTCATTAATTACACCAACTTCAAATGACGGGTAACAATTATAAAGCAAGAAAACCTAAAGCTAATAAAAAATCCTTTGGTCACTCAGTTTTTTTTTTTTTTTTTTTTTTTTTTTTTTTTTTTTTTTTTTTTTTTTTTTTTTTTTTTTTTTTTTTGTGTGACATCTTTTGGTGTTTTAGCCTAAACTAATTATACTAATTAATTGCTAATACAAAGTACCCAACGGCAGTTCCATTTCGAACGTGGCGCTTCCCTCCACAACTTTATTGCGATTTTAAGCTAGGTAAAATGGCGAAATTGAGGAGAAAGCATTTGAAAGCGCCGCGCAGGGCGCGTTATCTAAAACTACTGTTCCAAAATTGTTAAACACAAAATTATAATGTACCGAGGGCAGGGCGCAACGCGATTTTACTGTTGCTTTGCCAATTTCGGCTGGCCCCGTCGACGGACCTCTCTTAAACAATTCCTCCCGCGGAGGACGGACGGCCTGATTAATTCTAATTAGACCGACTCCACGGGACTCATCCGTGCGTGTGTCGGAGATGATTATCTGTCCGATATCGTCAGGTTTGGCAGCCGCTTCAGTCCCAGCAGGCACGTCCGCAAATGGCCGTTCGGACTCCTGATGGACTTCGGCTTGCACTTCCACAATTAAAGGTTGGTCCTCGTCAGGAGAATCACTCTCAGAGGGAACATCATATATGCGACGATTCTCCCGCTCGGGTCTTTCATCAGGGTTTTCCTCTGAGCTGGAGCTGCGATATCCCGGCTCATCAAAGTCGGGCGTTTCATTACCGGCCGGTGCCGGTCTAAGATCATCCACATGGAGGAGTCTGTTTCTTCCATTTATCAGCACTGAGTAGGTGAGTTGTCCTTCTCGAGAAATTACTTCGCCTGGGCCCTGCCATCGAGGTCCGAAGGCAGCTGGAGTTTGGTGACGTATATTCACTCTGTCTCCTGGATTAAACACTCTCGGCGGGGTTTGAGGATTGTGGTAAGTTTGCTGGAATTGTTCTTGACGGCGTCTAGCACGTACTAGTTTTCTACGTCTGGACTCCACTCCCCTCTTACGCTCTTCCAGCATCCAGCTGGTGTGCCACTCTCCAGGGGTTGGAAGTTCATATCCAAGCACTAATGAAGCAGGGGTTTCGCCAGTGGCACGGTTACCTCTGCTTCGCAAGACCTGTAGGGCTGGTGCGAGTACGTCCTCCCAGTCTTGTCGTCGGGTTCCTGCCAATAATATCCGAATCACCTTCTTCAGTTCCTGAACCCGACGCTCTACCGGATTGGCCCTTTGGTGGCCAGTTGCAGAAAACCGTAACTCTATGCGATTTTCTTCACAGTATCGTCGGAACACATTTGACGAAAATGGGGTACCTTGGTCTGTGATTAGACTCCGTGGTAAGCCGTAGCGGGAAACTATTTCGTTTTTGAAGATGCCCAGTACGATTTTTCCTGTTTGCTCGGCAATTGGAAAAGCTTCCACCCACTTGGAAAATACGTCTTCGATGATCAGGACCAATACATTTCCCGCCTTGGATCGTGGATATGGTCCCATCACATCCATAGATAGCATCTCAAAAGGGCACTTGGGCGATCTGGCGTGTTGTGGGGCAGGCTGCTGGCGTTGTTGCGTTTTATATGCTGCGCACACTACACAGTTTCTTATATACTCAGCGACCTTAACGTGCATGCGACTCCAAAAATAATGTCGCCCTAACTGTCTTAGAGTCTCAGCTGTTCCGGGATGGGCTGCCTCATCCCGGTCGTGGTAGAAATGGATCAGTCGTGAGACCATAAATTGGGGCACCACGAGTCTATCTCCTCCTGGCGCCCGTTTCCAGAGCAGTCCTTCATAAGTTGCAAACTCATTATGCAATCTAATCATTGCAGGGGTTCGGGCCGTTTCCTCCGTCAATGGATAGATTTCCAAGGTCCGGATGGCTCGTCGGATGTGTCGCACGCGACGTTGAGCTTCGGCTATGTTTGTGAATAACCGGTCTGCGGTAATCTGTCCGATAAGTGCGGTGTCCGACGCATTAGCCGTCAGCGGCGGTAACAGTCGCTCATTATCGGGTTCGGCCTGGTATTCGGCTTCTTCTGGTGCCCTGGACAAGAAGTCAGGAAGCTCGTTACGTGATCCAGGTACGTGCTCCAGTCGAAACGCAAATTCCTGCAGCAGTAAGGCCCATCGGGTAAGTTTGGCACGTGTATCTTTAAACTTACTGAGCCAGGTCAGCGAGCGACTGTCAGTCCTGACTAGAAAAGGCTTGTCCTCTAGGAAACCGCGATATAATCCCACTGCCCATACTAATGCCAAGCATTCCTGCTCGTTTACGTGATATCGAGTCTCTGTCTCCTTAAATTTGGCGCTTGCATAGCTGATAACATGTTTCCCGGTGTCCGTTTCTTGATATAACACCGCCGACATTCCCACTGCGCTAGCGTCCGTCTGCAGAACAAACGGTAAGTCAAAATTAGGACGGGCTAGCGGCTTAGATTTAGCCAACTGAAGCTTCGTCAGTTCGAATGCTGCTTGGGCTTGCTGAGTCCATTTAAATGGTTGGCGGGATGTCCTTAACAGGTCAGTCAGTGGTGCTGTCAGACTAGAGTAGTCTGCCACGTGTTCGCGCAACCATCCACAGACCCCGAGGAAACTCTGCAGCTGCTTCTTAGTTCGTGGAACGGGATGCGTCCTTATTTGATCCAAGTGCTTTGTTTGGGGCTCGATAGTTGACCCATTAATTCGAAAGCCCAGGTAGTCCAAATCCGTTCTTGCTAACTGACACTTCTCAGACGAAACCCTCAATTGGTGTAGCCTCAGCCTTTCAAAGACCAATCGCAAGTGTCTCACATGTTGTTCCGGAGATTTACTAAATATAATAATATCGTCCAGGTAAACCTGAACGAATTCCCCGATGAGTCCCACCAGAACTTCGCCCGCCATCAGCTTTTGAAATGTGCTGGGGGCATTCTTGAGTCCGAACGGCATGACCTCGAATTCGTACGTTGCGCCGTCAGGCATGGAGAAGGCTGTCATTGGCTTCGAGGCTTCTTCGAGGGGTATCTGCCAGTAACCCGATTTCAGGTCCAGCACCGTAAACAGCTTGGCATCTCCCATCATTTTTATTGCATCCGTAATGCGTGGCAAGTTGGCGGCTTCGTCCTCGGTAAGTTCATTTAAAGGGCGGAAATCAACGCAGAAGCGCGGCTTCTTTCCGGGTCTCATTACCAATACTGGGGAGGATGAGTAAGGGGAGTTAGATGGACGAATCACGCCGGCTTGTAACATCTCGTCGACCTGTTCGTATAATACTTTTCTCTTCTCAGGTGATAGTGGATAGCAGCGCCTATTTACTCGTTTGCTGCTTCGTAGCACTATTCTGTGCTCTGTCGTGCGCGTAGTAGGTTGGTTGAGGCCCTCTTCAAACAGGTCTGCGTACTCCGTCAACAAATCCTCGAAATCAGGAGTGGCCGCATCAGGTAGGGGAGGTAACACTATGTTTCCCCTAATTTGGCGATGTCTCACCGCCGTCCAGTAAACTGTCTGTCGTCTGTTCCTTCCAAGATAGGAGCAGGCACGTCCGAAGTCCAACACGACGGCTTCCCCCTCCAGAAAGTCTCTTCCGAGCAACAGCGACACGCCCAATCCGTCCACTACATGAGTTGCTGTAGGATAAACGTACTTGCCAATTGTCAAGTTTAGAGTGGCTGTTCCTAGTGTATAGCTGCGATCTCCATCGACCGCCATCCTTAGCTCTTTACGTTCGTTTCCCAATCTGAGGTTTCCGATCAAATCTTTAGAGACTAATGTTACGTCGGAACCCGAATCTAGAAGGGCGTCCACGGTTACTCCTTCCCATATAACTCTTATACGTGGTCTAGGAGGGGCTTTTTCATTTGCACAGAACACCGTTAAGTCTTGGTGCTCTTTCGCATAGTGACCAGCTTCGTCCTGTGGTCTATTTGTGAATTTATATGTGGCTTTGGTTTGTTCTTGTTGAGAAGCGGTTTCTCGCACCGAACGACTCGCTCGCTCTCTCGACATTAGCGAGTCGTTCGGCTCCCAAAATTTGAGTCATATTCATTCCTCCGTGGCTCCCAATGTAGCAGTGATCCAGCTACGTCCTGCCGTTGGGAGCTCGGGGGTTCAATCTCCTCCAACTCAAGCGGAGTAGGAGGCGCGATTGTCACATGTCGCACGTCCTGTGGCTTATTTCCTCCGCCGGTCTGGGGCTTCTTTGGCTTAGCTCCACTTGACTGCCTCACATGACCTGCGTTGCGGCAGTCAAATTTTCTTATCTCACCTTCCGTGTCTCTGTTGTCTCTCAGATTGCTAACTGTGTGTCCAGGAGGTGAATAATTTCCTCTTGCATTACCATCCTCGTTACTTGAGTGGTTCTGCTCATCTCGTACTTGGTTATAGCGGGTGTTATCTGGAGCGTAATTTTCAGAAGTCGCCCTGCCATTTCTATTCCAATTTTGATTGTAATTATTGTTTCGTCTCGGGGCGTCGTGATTTGTGCCATTTCGTGTGAAGCAACGAGTATCGTTTCTCCATTTGTTTCCATGGTTTCCGTTTTGCTGATTACCGTTTCGGTTCCCGGATGCTCGATCTTCGTCTCTCGAATAGTGGTTTTGGTTATCGTTGGTGCCTGCGCCTCTATTGTTTCTCCGGTCTAGCGCGTCGTGCCTCCGTCCATCATTCGCCCTAGGGCCACTGCTGGACTGGTTGGCATTGTTACCATCTTCGAATAGGTCCTTTTCAATTTCGGTGGCCTTCTGTATGAACTCATCGATGGTCACACAATTGTAATGACGCAGGTGAGATCGCAGAGTCGGTCGGATGAGTGGTAAAACTATGTCTATCATTAGGATATCCTGCCCATTTCTAAAAGCTCGTTTATACAATGCTAACTTACGGCGCAAAAATATATCTACTGGTTCATTAGTTTGCTGTTTTTGACTATAAAGGGAAGCTCGGACCCCGTTCATAACCTCTCTCGAGTCAAACTGTCTCAAAAAACGTATGACAAAATCATCGAACGACTCACGGTAAGCCCTCGAAGGACTAAACCAGTCGCGCGCTGGACCCTTTAAACTACCCATTACCACACGCAATTTGCCAACGTCGCTAGTAACACTGTACTCGTCAAAGTGTCCAGTTAATTCGTCGATATACGTATGGGGGGTCTCGTGTTCGGCACCCGAAAACTCGCCATGAAACGGAGGTGGGGCGCCCTTGAGGCATTGTATTTTCTCTGCTAAAGCGGTTATGGCTGTAGCCAACGGTAAGAAATTCTCTGAGATGGCGGATTGCGCAACGGGAGCACGGTAAACGGGAGGATCGGTAGAGATCGGCCGACGGTACTGACCAGCTACGTAACTAGGGGGCTCTCGCTGTGGAGACATAGACACTCTCTGATACGCTGGTGGTGGTACGGAAGGATCAAGAAGAGAAGGCCGGCGACGCGGTATGGCTCCGCGACTATCCAGGTTGTACGCGGCAGCGTCGCTTTGACGGTAATTTGCCGATGTTAACTCCACCTGTGGGCTTGCACATACCAATCCCTTGGCGTAACACGTCGCCGAAGTCAGACCCTGACACACCGACACACAAGCTCCGCGGGAAGCAAGGTCATCATGACGCAGGCTTGAATTAGCGGTTGCACTAGAATTTGGATTCGCTCGGGGTGCGGCGGAAGAAAATTCAACAAAGCCCGCAATGGCCGGATCCCGGCCGATGCACCATGCCGCTGCGCCTATTGCGCAAGGCGCTGGTTCAGACTGTAGCCCGTCCTCGCGCCGACTCGTCGACGGCGGCAAGGTGCGAGGATAAGGAACAAACTGATGACCCGAGCTGTCCCAACCCAAGTCGACACCCGGAGGTTTATCAAGTGCTCGCTCCATAGGCTCGTCTAGAATGTTTAGGTTAAGATTCAGTTGCTCCGCCAAGCTAGGACGACATGAGGACTTCGCAAACAGTCCCAAATGACCACCAGTACTTGAAACTGGGTCAGACACAATATGCAAACTCGAAAGTGAGGCTGAAAGTGCACCATTAGTGGCCTCCATGGCCTGACATTCAAAATGGTCTTGGCCTCCTCCACCGCCCATACGGCAGGACGACCGTAACAGCCGACGGGTCATCCCTCCGTCATCGAGGCTGTGACCAGCGCCAGAAAGAATACAGCCTGAAGAAGCTTCTCGGGGCACACCCGAAATTTGAGGGACTGAATACTGGGGGTCAACACTTCGGTCCGAAGACGTCGCAGACGCAGACATGGCGTAGTTTTTTCCGTCCCCACCAGGCTGACCATGCCGCGAAGCCGGCGTGGCCGACGGTGAAGAGGCATGATGCGAGACCTGGTGGGACGCAAGAGAGTCTAAAGCACCATTATCAGGAAAATCATTATATGAAGGGACAAAAATATTTATGTCCCCACCAGGGATGCCATGTCGCGGCGGCGCGTCGCTTCCGCCCATCGGTCGCAAACCGTCGGAACAAACTTCCGGACTATTTGGCGGACCGATCGGGCGCGAAGCGGCCGCCCCGGCGGTATTCCACCGGCTGTGCCCACGGTCGCCGTGCGTCGGTGTGTCCGCTGTAGGATTCGTGGGATTTTCGCGTGTTGTCTGACGTGGCGGATTACGCCGCGGGACGCTCATCTCGTTGTCGCGGTCAACAAGTACAAGGAACAATTAGACAGGCGGCTGTAGCCCGGTGGCCACTACAGCGAACAACGGAATCCTCGCTACAAACCCGCGGACCGTGTCCACTCCAACACGCCCACTCAGACTATTACCACCAATCTGCCACCACCGGTTCGGAAGCAACGCTAGTAATAAATAAAGTTGATCGGGATGCCAGACCGTTTAATCGATTACGGACAACGATGAAGTTCGTCCGTCCAGAGGAACAACCAAGTTCAGTGCCGCAAAAAGCAAAAAAAATTAAAGACTTCCTACTACTCCTTAATACGGATTACTGCCCGCTCAAGCGCGCAATATTAATTCACACAGAAACTGACCAAATCAAAACAGTTCAACGTAACTAAAGAAGACAAATTAATTGAAATTAGATGTATTAACTATTAAGTACAGTATCAATACAACAGGATGCCATAAAGGGTTGTATGGGCGCTTGTCTGTTCAATCCACGTTGACCAACCTGTAATGTATAAGCAGGCGACCAAGTATGGAGTGTGAACACGAATGCTGTACGGCAGTTAGCCTGGGGGGTTGGCGAGCAATTTCTCATGAATCGCAGCACCGTTGCAGTCGTGCCTGAAGGGCTTAAAGATAAATTAATAATTAAAAGTATGTATTACCTGAGAAAAAATATATATATATATATATATATATATCAAAAATGAAAATAAATCCGATATCAAACGCATCAGAAACAACAATCCGAAGTCATTTGACAGCGAAATATATCAGAAAGTTAATAAATTTAATCAGTTCCTGTGTTCCGCGTAACAAGCAAACGCAAAGGCTATTTGCGACTATAAAATGGTAAAACGGAGGACGGCAGCACTCAATACTCAATTGGAAGCACCACGGAACGAGACGAAGTGAAGTTAAATGTAATGAGATCTACGCATTACCGAACCAGTGGAGGCACAACACGATGGCAGCAATAGCGGCTAATCAATTTAAAAAATTTAACAATAAAACGATCTATTTTGCACAAAAAAAAAACCGACCACACCGACAGCGGTACACAGGCGAACGCTAACCTGAAATAACCCAAAAACTCTCTTCCCCTTGCGTCAGTTAAAATTTAATCTTGACCTAAGCAAGATCCAAAATAAAAAAAAACTAAATACCCTTCGACCTTGGGCCACAAATTGGCCTGAACGTGACCGTTCGCAGTAACAATAATCTACAATAAATATAACTAGAATACAGTAAGATTTCCGCAAGGTATATTCAATTAATTCTCAAGGGCCCCAGCAATAACTCCTATCTAGATTACTAATCCCGAAAAAAAAATTACTCAAGGGTACATACAAACAAGGATAAAAGAAAAAAAAAAAACAAAAACGGCTGGTGAAAGCTGCGGGGACCGCTGGGGGGTAGTTGAACGGCGGCTATAAACGGCACTCTATTAAAAGGCTTCGATCTTACCTTCACTCCACTCAATAACTAAAGGTCCATAAATGGTGGCGGCAGGGCTTTTGAGGAAAAAATTGCAGAACCAACTAAAATTGAAATGGCCATCAGCAGCCGAAGCTGGAGGCAAAGGAACTCAAATCTTGGTCTTCTTCTTTTCCTCAAACGGCTCGCTCTCCCAAATAATAACGGAAAGACCTTTTACGATTACCAATATTTATACTAATCAAGAATCGCAATTTCTCCGCTATCCCTAAAGCCTGATCACTACACCCACTATCCTGCTACGGACTTCAAAATTCCCATTCTACACACAGCTACCACCTCACACACGTTTTCTCTCGTTCCCTCTTAAAATTCTTTCTTTTAACACCTAAGATCCCAAAATTGCCACTGATAAGGCCTCTCGGCCAATCGCTGAACACCACGAACCAATAAAAAAAACGTGCCCAGGAAATCCTGCGAAAATTGGCAAAAACACCTGTCCAGGAAGCAGAAGAATTTAAACAAAATCCATATCAAACTTGGCGCCCCTGTGGAGAATCATTTGGAGGGTTAAAAATGCCCCTAACAACGAAATACCATCGACTTTCGATGCTACTAGGGCCACCTAGCGACGAGTTGCCGTAGGTCCATGTGCTGCACCGAAGAAAGCCATCAGACCCACGGCATACCTCTCCACTCTCACTCACAGAGGACGCCCCGTTCTGAAATAATCAATACCGCGTTTGGGCTACTTCCCGAAGATGACGCGCAGCTGGCAAGCAAAATCGATAGGCCAACGCGTGCGCCGCGCCTACGACCATCGCGGCGAAAATCGCGGTCGCCAAAACATCGTGAATCTTCGCCTTCACGACACTATGAATAGCGTTTCTGTGCTATTATAAAGTATTAACTATAAGCCATTCACTTATTATTGTCGTCAAGTAGGCGTTGCAAATTTAACATTGACATTTTTATCGTATCTTCTCAACATGTGCTAAAAGGAGATGCATATAAAAAAATGAAGGTTTCAAAGGTAACTAGATGACAAAAATAACTGAATGGGTAATACTTTCAGTACTACGTAAAATTAAATGATAGAAATTAAACTTACGGCGTGAAAATCGCCGGCGGCTCCCATTTCGCCGCCGCCGGCTGTCACGCATTATCTGCGATTCTGAAAAAAAATTATTGGTCAACACTTTAATCTGTGCAAAGTTCCATAATTCTTATTATAAGGTAGGTACGTATTACTATTAGAATACTAACATTTTACTAAAAAAGCAAGCTTTACAATAATTGAAAAGTTATGAGTCTTTCAATATATTTTCAAATTATCGACATTTTTCATGCATACTATCTCGTTTATTTTTTTTTAATCTTGGCAAGTTGCACGCCAAAGATGTATAACGCAAATTTATTGAAACATATTTAACATATGTATAGTAGTACCTATCTTTAAATACGTCCACGCATATTGGCTTAACATGCTAAACGGTTTGCGAGTATCATAAATGTTTTGCTAATATGCATAGCCATAATATACAGCCATAAAGTTAATTAAAATTTTGTTAATTTTTGTTTTATGTATTAGATACCAGTAATAAAAATTTAACCAAGGTTAAATTATTTTTAAAAAATTTTCAAACCATAGAAACTTACACATGTAATTATTCGATTATTATAAGTTATTCAGAATTTTCTGAGGCACTATCAGTCTCTTCCAAAACTTCCATAAGTTTCAATTGGGCCCTTCTCCTTCTGCTTCTCGCTTTTACGGATTCCATCTAAAAGTTTTGCCACTGTGTCTGCAAAGGATTTATTAGGTGACACTTCAGCTGCAAGGGTACGTTGCCTTTGTTGAAAAAAAGTATTCACGGTTTGCAAGGTGGTCTCCATTTGGGTTACCAAGGGATCTCTTACTGTTGCTCTTTTACGTTTCTCACCACCCTGTCTCAAGACTCCTGCTGTTGCCACATGTGCAGAAGCGGATGGCGTCTCTGCAGAATCCTGGATTTGATCTTTTGGGTTGGGATATTTCCTCACTACTCTCTCTCTCTCTCTCTCTGATCTTTCGTCCTGCTGACCAGTGAAGGTTGGAACAAACATATTTTACAAAATGGGAAAAAATATTATTGAGCAGGACATTACCTCCGTGTAGACATATGCATGTTAGAAAGCCCATGACTTTAAATAGAGGCCATGAGGATTCTGGAGCTCCTCCCACCCCCGACACAGACTGAGCTTGCAAACTCTTTTTCTTTGCTGCATATTTTGCTCGAAGAACCACAAACCTTTTCTCACAGTTCTCATCTGCAAATACATTTTATCTTTTATGATTAAAATCAAGCAACAGGGACTACAGAATATTAAAAAACACTTGGCACATGCAGACTTGTACTTACCAGTGACTTGCTCACCCATAATGGATGCAATGGTGTTCCAAGAATTTCGCCTTTGATCTTTATGTTTGAAGTTCGGGTCGTTTTTGTTGTAGATAAGAAGATATTTTGCCACCAGAGACACTAGCAATTCATTATCCCACTCCATAGATGCCATAGCACACAACAGAAGATTATTATTATAAACGCTTTCGATTATTTATTGAAAACTCTTTCGCACTCCAAACCAGAAACAAAATACTCCAAACAGAAATAAATAAAGCAGTTTAGCCAATAGCTTGGAAAAGTTTTCATTTAGTTACAAATACAAAAACCTTAAAAGATTTGACGATCCCGGGCATGCGCAGATTCGTTTTCACTTAACAATTCTTGAAATCTTAATTCTTAGTTAAAAGTTGGCGAACTTCAAGGTCATTCCTTAAGTCTTAAATATTAAATGTTAATTCTTCAAGTGAGTATAAACCGATATTTCACAAATCAATGGGATAACCTCACTTCTAACATCAAAAGTGTTCAAGTGTTAAATGCCAATTCTTAAATCTTAAGTAAGCATAAACCCACCATAAAACCAAAAACTACTGAACCACAGCTATCCTTTTAACCTGCAATCAGTACAACAATAATTAATATAATAGTATCAACAGTTAAACTGCAACTTACTGGTAAGTTACATTTCAATTACTTCAATAGTTCATTACAATCAACAAAAACAAGTCCTCTATATGCATTGACTGTTTAACCATTTAATTCCCTATACTTTTCCTCTTACTACATCTTAACATTTCATACATAAAAAAGGTATGTTTACATCTAATGACACGCTTTATAAAGCAGTAACAGTATCATTAACAAGCGTCTACAGCAATAACAACAACTAAAATATTTTATCCTAAACTACATGAATAGCCAAACCTAGAGCGAGTTCACAGAAACCAAAACCATAATAACTTTAAACTTGTAGAACCATTTGATGAGTAGAAGTAAAAAGGTTTAATTCATCTTAGAAAACAAAGAATGTAAATATACAATCAAGCGAACTGCCCATTGACAACTCCATTTCCGGGCTTATAATACAATATCTGCCTAACTATACTAACATTAAAAGGGAACTTATTAAAGAGACGTGATTTCAATTCAAGACTTGGAAACATTTGGTAAGTACCTAGCCGTCCTACACCAACATCTATTTAATATGTTTTATGTTTCAACATATGACACATACCTTTTTATTTTTATTCATCAATATTAGTTTGCTTAATATTCATTTTCAATTTCTAATAGTGAATGCCATATAAACATAACTACAGCCTTAATAACAAATGAGGCTTCTAGCAACATGACCACTTTTTCAAAACATGCATAAGCATCTATTGCCATTAATCATGATATTATGATCAGTTTAAACAGATTCTTCCCCTAAGCCTTACATATGCATATTCCTACTGTTACATTTGTCGATTCACTTTTCTCCTGAAGTAGGTAGGTATTTGTGTACAGTGCGAATCAAGCCATACAACATAAAATATTACTTTAAGTGAAATCAAATTGAATGATATCTAAAACTATGCTACTTTTTTTTATGCAAACTTATCCCCTATATAAAACTTAAATGGTGTCAGTGTTTTTGATTGTATTTTCAAAACTTAAAAATTAAAAAATATTTTTATTATCAAAAATTTTGGTACATTAAGGTACAAACCATTTACATACCAGTACAAGTTAATTCATTATTATTATTTTGTTACTTTCAATAAAAACATTTTAGTGAAGAGATACTCTAAAACTGTGTCATTGAGGTAAATAAAGAAAATTTATATTGTTGAAAAGCACGATAAGCTATCCAATTGTATATTTATTTATAAGGATTATGCATTGTAAAAACTCTGACTTAAATAATTTGTAATAACCATTACAAAGCACTTTATAATGTGGTTTTTGATGAATAACTTGTGTGTCCCTTTTTTTATGCGGAACTTTGCTTTACGGTTTTTTTAACAAAACCAATAACACTGACACTGTTCAAAAATTATACAGGGAACAAAATGTCAGATCAACTTTTTTTAATATTGCAACGTCGACAAGATTAATTTGATTTACTCAGTGTCAAATTGGTGGAAGAAATTAAAGTGCTAGTACATAAAACCATAATAACAATTTAGAGATAAACATTAAATTACTAGTTAAAATAACTGAGTTTATGAATAACTTGTATGTTCCTTTTTTTATGCAAAACTTTTGCTTTACGGTTCCCGTAACAAAACCAATAACACTGACACTGTTCAAAAATTATACAGGAAGCAAAATGTCAGATTTCCATGTCCGTATGTGCCGAAAAACTTAATGAAAAGCTTTATATCTATACGTCAACATCATCCCCCTTCTCTTGGTTTAGATTAGTTCCATAATGCTTTCCCTTTTATCATGTCAGTTCAGTTTTACATTTTCTTCATATATGTGAATTCATATTAGTTCACTATTGCATTTTCTTTGATTAGATGAGTTCAGGTTAATTCACTAACGTAACGTGCCACCATGGAAATTTTTGGGTTTTAACTCTTTTGTTTTCTTTATCTTCTCTATCACTCTATGTTTCTTTTGTTAATTAGGTTAGTTTAGGTCAGTCCAATTAAGTTTTTCTTTTCGTTAGATTAGTTCGGGTCGGTGTAGTTATATGTCTCCTTTGATTATGTTCATTCGATGGTATTTTTCCTTTGATTAAATCAATTTATTTAAGTTCAGAAATGTTTTTTTCTTTAATTACGTTAATTCAAATCAGTCCACTTCACATTAGTCCACTTATGTTTCTCTTTTGCTTAAACCAGTTCAGTTATGTTCCTTCTTTAATTAGATCAATTTAGGTTAGTTCAATTATGCTTCTCTTTTCAGTTAAGTCAGTACTTCTGGTTTGTTTTATCTTTGGTTAGGTTAGATTAAGTCAGTCTATTTCTGTTTTTCCTTACGTCAGCTCAATTGTATTTAGCGGTACCATGACATTTTTCAAAATCCGAAATTACCACCTGGAAAAAGTAATTCAGTGGCTATATCTCGGCAACGGTTAGAGCTAGAAGGCTAAGATTTGGTATATAGCTTGCCTACGAGATGGGCTACGCGTCGCAGCAGTATATATTATACCGAAATCCATGCGATGGTACCGATAGTGCTATTTTTCAAACTTCTTTATTAATTTTTATCTTTTTGCAATTACTCATAAACTGTTCTAAAAGAATGCTGTTACCAAATATATACAACGTTTCAATTTTTTATTTGCTGTACACCATCATCAAAGTATACTTTTATATAACACCTTTTGCACTATAAATGTGCCACACTCAACCACTTTTTCGTATACGACTGACAAAATAGCTTTTTAATAGCAAATAACTATTGTTAGTTCTATTAATATTTTTGATTTAAATACTATAGGTTGTCCCAAAAAGTGACGAAAAATTTCATTTTTAAAAACCATTAAAACTAAAAACCTACAATTTTCAAGCAATTCTATTATTAGCGAATATGAAAATAGTCTTTCAAACGTTTCGACATGTTAGTTAACAAAAAATGGTTTCTGCTGCAGTTTGCCCACGGCGTTCGGATTTTCTAAACTATAGGCGCACCGCGCACGTGGTCAAAAACGCAAAAAAAAATAACGCGTCTCTATTATAAGCACACCATAAACAAACCAACTTAAGATTAATAAACTTTTGTTAATTCAAAGTAAAATAGTGTTTTGTTGGTAGCCTACTTCGGTCTCAACCTAGATTTAATACTGTTTCAAGTAAGTACTTTAGCAATCTGACCATTTTTTGCATTGAAATATGTTCAGATAGACAAATGATTGTAAATTTTACACAAAAATGTTTTTTATTTCTATTAGGTATAGTCACCTATACGTATGATGGAACATTGTGAGTTGCCCAATGTAATAAAAGACAAGCGATTTTTTACATACATAAAACACGATGTTTCTTTTGTTATATTAAGGGTTTTCAATTTAAAAACTTAATCTAATTAGCTGCGAAATGTTAAAAAAAAACCGATCTTTTTTTAGCTTAGGCAAGTTGCACGCCAAAGATGTATAACGCAAATTTATTGAAACACATTTAACATATGTATAGTAGTATCTTTAAAACCGTCCACGCATATTGGCTTAACATGCTAAACGGTTTGCACGAGTTATATTATCAATCCAGCCGCATCATCAGCTGCATCAGCATTCTACACTGCTGACGACGGAAGTGCAACCGCAGCAAACCAGAGTTTATAAATATCACTTGAAATAATTATATCGTGTCATTTGTTTTATTCTTTACATGTATAATAAAGTCTAAACTCTTGTCCCCGTAGTTGAGCTTCTTTTTAAAAACGTCTCAGTATAAATCAATAATATAACTGGCGCAGTCGGTAGGATACCTGAAATTGGTGTATCGAACATCAATTTTCGTATTAACGAATTAATCGGGTATCTGAATCTAGTGATTTTGGTGGTGAACGTACGGAACAAAAATCGTCCTGGGAACACGCATCGTCCCAGCGTTACATCTCCAAGATTCCGAGACGAACCAAAGCAACTCTCTACGGTCCAACTCCTGGGTGGTGGTCAAGAATCGATACAGCCTATAGGAACCTCTAGATGCTAAGAAGTATGCTAAGAAGATTAATGTAAGTGCTCATTTACCTTTAATTATCCTTTTACCATTTTAATCCACTTCAATAATTACTCCTAATATTTGTGGTAGTATTGAAACATCAATTTCTTTTATTATTTTCTTGTCTTGAAAATAATTATTTGTAGCTTTTAAAAAGCGAACACAGTTTTCGCTAAGTTTAGTTAGAACTCAAGATTTTAACTAATAAGTATTAATTATCTAATTTTTATTTTTATTTTATGTCAGAAGTTTACGATTTAGATTTAGATAGACTTTTCAGTAATCTATCAATACTTGAAAATAATAGGCCTATCGAAAACAGCATCAATATGCCTAGTGACACTGATTATCAACTTTTACGTCTCTGCATTGATTCAATTCCTCATTATGATGGAAATCCTCATACTTTAAATGTTTTTATTGATAAAAGCAATTTCCTCTATGCTACATTTTACAATGCTGGAAATGCATCCGTCAATAATTTTATTTTAAGGGCTATAATTGGCAGATTATCTGGTAGGGCTCTTATGTTGATAGGTTCACGTATCGAATTAAAAACTTGGGATGACGTTCGATCCGCTTTAAGACTTAGTTTTGGTGACCAACGAAATCTTGATTGCTTGGTTCAAGACTTAATTGCTTTGAGACCGTTAAAGAATGAAAGTCCATATAATTTTGGCATGCGTTGCCAGGATGCACGTTCTTTAATTGCTTCAAAAATAAATTCTCTTGTAATGTCAGCCGCAGAGAAAACCGTCAGAATTGAAAGCTAGGCTGATCTTGCTCTCAAAACTTATCTTCGCGGTTTACCTGGACAACTACAGAATAATGTTCGCCTAAGAAATCCAGACAGTTTAGAAAAAGCTACGAGTTTAGTTATAGAAGAGGAAAATTTCTTATATGCTAACCAACGCACAAATACTCTAAATTTGCAGACCTACAAACCATCACAAAAAATTGTTCCCAATAAACCTATCAATTACCAACCAATGACAAGACCAATAACACAAATTTTGCCAGTGCCAATTCAACAACCAAATTACAATAATTTTGGATCAAACGGCTTTGGAACCAATCTAAATTATCCCCAATCATTTGCTCCAAGAATTCCCACAAATTCGACAGGCTTCAATCAATTTCGCCCAACTTTTCAGCCATCGAATAATGCTCCTGCACCAAATTACCGACCCCAGTTCAATCAAAATATTCCTAACCAATTTATTCAAAGACCAACAAATTCTGGCCAGCCGATGAATTTCCAAAAACCTAATACTTCCGACACAAGAAAAGTTGAACCCATGGATACAAGTTCTGGTTGGACACGTCAATCTATGAAGCCCAAACCAAAATCCAAATTTACATCCACAGAATTGTACAATCAAAATATCGATTCCGAACAAAACCTTCAATTCGAAAATCCATTTGAAACCCAAGAAAACACAACTACTTTAAATGAGGCAACTCCATTTTCTTACGAATCGGATTATCAAAATCAGATGTACGATTTGCAACAGAACAACTTATACGCCACTAATATGACTCCTAGCCCATATGATTATTGTGGTTCAATGACACAACAATACGGATATACAAACGACATGACGACCGACAGTCTTTCATGCCCTGACCTTTACCCACAAACAACATCTGATACTATAAACGCAAATTTTTACATAGCCAGCACAATGAACAATCCAACGTAATACATCTTAATCATATGAAAGCAAATTTGCCTTACGTGTTTATGCCTAAATTGCAAGCTAATTTCTTAATAGATACTGGTAGCACTAAAAGTTTAATTAAACCTGATTTAGCCCGCAAATTTAACAACAAATGTATTTTCCAAGAGAATTTTTGTATTCAAACAGCTCACGGCTTATCTTTTCATGGAGAAGCTGCTGACATACCACTTTCTGACCTTCTCAACGTAAATGGTACACACAGGTTTTATTTGTTTAATTTTAGTGATAAATATGATGGACTTATAGGTGTTGATCTATTAAGACAACTAAACGCAAATGTAAATGTTAATCAAAAAGAATTATTGATTCCATATACAACGATACCGATCAACTTCGATTCGGAAGATATCTCTAATAGACATAACGCTATTGGACATAATAATTTTATTTCATTAAACAATTACAGTATTACGATTCAACCCCGTGTTCAACAGATTGTCAAAATTCCAGTGAATCAAAATAACGGCCTTGGTATTTTAGATTTTCATAATTTCGGAAAAGGATTAGAGATGCCAAAAGCTGTAGTGAATATTAACAATAATTTCGCAGTTACGACAATAACTAATAGTAACGAAAACCCAATGAAACTCGATATTTACGAGCCTTTTGATATAGAACCACTAAACGAAATAGATATTAATTTCATCGAAAAAATGGAGATCGATCAGCCTTTAAATACTGACTATGACAACCTTCTTAAACAAAATTTAAAGAATTTAAGACTCGATCACTGTAACAAAGAAGAAAATGACTAAATTCGAAAACTCTGCTTTGAATATCGTGATATCTTCTTTTGCGAGGGCATCCCCCTAAGTTTTACTAACAAAATCACACATAAAATCCGTTTAAAAGACGAATCGCCAATTTTTACGAAATCTTATCGTTTTCCTGAAATACATAAACAGGAAGTCAAGGATCAAATTACTGAAATGTTAGATCAAGACATCATTAGACACAGTACGTCACCTTGGTCCAGTCCAATTTGGGTTGTTCCCAAGAAATTAGATGCTTCTGGTCGTAAAAATTGGAGGTTAGTCATTGATTATAGAAAGCTCAATGAACGCAGTATTGATGACAAATACCCTTTGCCTAATATTACTGATATCCTTGATAAATTAGGAAAAGCTAATTACTTTACAACCCTAGATTTGGCAAGCGGGTTTCATCAAATTGAAGTAGATTCTAATGATATTGAAAAAACCGCCTTTTCAACTCAAGGAGGTCATTTTGAGTTCAAAAGAATGCCTTTCGGACTTAAAAATGCACCGTCAACATTTCAACGTGTCATGGATAATGTGCTTCGAGGTTTACAGAACGAAATTTGTTCAGTATACCTAGATGACATAATTATTTTTAGTACGTCTCTAGAAGAACATCTTATTAGATAAAATCAGTATTTGATCGACTTAGAGATAGCAACTTTAAAATACAACTCGATAAATCAGAATTTCTTAGACAAAGTGTTCAATATTTAGGCCATGTAATCACAAAAGAGGGAGTAAGACCAAATCCTGAAAAAGTATCAGTAATAAAAAGATTTCCAATACCGCAAACCCAAAAAGACATAAAAAGCTTCTTAGGTTTGTTAGGCTATTACCGACGATTTATACGCGACTTCGCAAAAATAACCAAACCTATGACTAAGTGTTTAAAAAAGGGAGCATCCGTGATACACGACGAAGAGTTCGTAAAATCATTTAATACGTCAAAATCTATACTCATGAACGACCCAATATTACAGTACCCGGACTTTTCCAAAGAATTTACTTTAACAACCGACGCTAGCAATGTAGCTATAGGAGCGGTTCTTTCTCAAGGAACAATTCCGAATGACAAACCAGTAGCGTACGCATCTCGCACCCTTAACGAAACAGAATCTCGTTATTCTACCATAGAGAAAGAGCTTTTAGCTATTGTGTGGGCCTGTAAACATTTTAGACCATATCTGTATGGTAGAAAGTTTACAGGCCCACTAGTTGTTTAACTTAAAAGAACCAAATTCAAAATTAGTTCGTTGGAGATTTTAACTTGAGGAGTACGATTATAGAATAATTTACAAAAAAGGAAAATATAATACTAATGCTGACTGTCTTTCTAGAATAGTAATAAACGCACTGGAAAACGAATCCGTTATCAATCACCCTGGTGAAATCGATAAAGAGATAGAACAATATCTAGATAATTACAATGATAACCCTGAAATCGAAACTATTGAACCATCAATCGATGAACTATTGAACCAACCTGGTAATACAGAAAGGAAACAAACCGTTAGACAAGACCCGCAAATAGCAGGTCCTTCTAAATCAAAAAATTATCCAAAAATTAATATTTTATCTGACATAACTATAAGAAAACCGGATGATTTTGACTCTACTCAGCATTCAACTGCCAACGAATACACTAATGAAGGAATTAAAATTTTAGATGACATAATCAATAATAAAGCTAACCAAATTTTAATTTATCCACATCCCTACCCAAAAGTTCAAGTTAACCAAGAAAATTACGAAAATTTAAAAATCATAAAAGTAAAACTGCCCGAGGTTAATAACAAAAAATTAATCGTCGATTTTCTAAAAGAATATACCGACTCTAAAACAACTTATTATCTATATTTTCATAAAGATAAATTATACAAAGACTTCTGTAGAGAATATCTTAATCACTTTTCAGAAGTAGGCCCAAAACTTGTAAAGTGTACTAAGTTAGTAAACACTGTGAGCGAAATAGAAGAACAATTAATACTCTTAAAAAATCATCATGAAGGGAAAACAAACCACAGAGGCATTATTGAAACCATTCAATCATTAAAACGAAATTACTACTGGAAAAATCTTAAAGATTCGGTAAGCAATTATATAAATGAATGTGAAACTTGTAACAGATCAAAATACGCTAGGAAAAAACCATATGTCCCATTAATGCTGACAGAAACACCTTCTAAACCATTCCAAGTAATTCACATAGACGTGTTTACTTTTAGTAATCGAGATTATCTCACACTTGTTGATGCCTTCTCAAAATTCGCGCAAGCAATCTTTATTCCTGGGAAAACAGCAGTTCATGCCTGTAAAGCTTTAATAAAATATTTCTCATCATTCGGCGTTCCTGAAAACGTAATTGTCGACAACGGTTCTAATTTCAATTCTGAAGTTTTAAAGGAAATGCTTAAATTACATAAAATAAATGTACACTTTACCACGCCGTTGCATCATGAATCAAATTCCATTGTGGAACGTTTTCATTCAACAATAATAGAATATTTACGTATTCTAGGTGAAATGTATCCTGACGAGGCAAATACTGACCTCATGGATTATGCCATTATAGGTTACAATAATACTATACACAGCTCTACTAATTTTACCCCTTTTGAACTAATATTCGGGCATACAAACACCAGAAATCCTAACGAACTTTTCTTGTCAGATCAATATTTTACAGAGTACGTGGAATCTCATAAAGATAGACTTAAATATGTTTACGAAAATGTAAATAAAAAATTAAAAGTTCAAAAAGAGAAAGTAATAGGCAAAAGAAATTGTAAAGGTAATCAAAATCTTGATTTCAAAGAAGGACAAACCGTCTACAAAGTAAATCAGAATAATAGGAATAAAAAGAATCCAAAACACTTAGGTCCTTATGTTATTATTGAATTATTGGAACATAATAAGGTGAAAGTTAAGAAGAAAAACCAACCCAATAAAACTGAAATTATTCATATTAAAGAACTAAAGAAACCTTCCATTGTTACAGATTCGCCTTATGTATCGGAACGGCAAGACTAGATTTTCCAACTCCGAAATACCACAACCTAAATGACAACCCTGGACTCTTACCACTAAAATTAGGAAATGCTCAATACCAAAGTGACAGTTGGAACTTTATTCAAGTTTTTGACATAACAGATTCTGTCAATGAATTTCATTTAATGCAAAACTTTTACTTTCAAATCGACGAAATGATAAAAAAGACAATCGGTACAAATAGACACAATGACAACGGACTATACAACTACCTAAGCTTAATTAAAAATCTGGAAAATAAAATAAAAACCCAAATATCTCAATTGAACCCTTTATTGAGCTATCGACGTAGACGAGGTCTAATAAATGGACTTGGTTCTATAGTTAAATCAATTACGGGCAACTTAGATCAAGATGACGCACGCAAATTTGATAAAGAAATTACATCGTTAGCAAATAGCCAAAATAAATTAAAATTCATTTTAAAAAATCAAATATCTTTATTGGAACGTTCCATTAATAAATTCCAGAACGATTCTCTTATACTATCTCGCAATCAAGAAATCTTGAAAACCAGAATTTTGGCAATGGAAAAATTCATGACTTTAGCACAGACAACAAGCGACCGTGCCTATCAATATGTTTCCCTGGAAATAGTGATTTCCCAATTAGTAGAAACTTTACGTATTTTATACGATGTTTTCGAACGCATTGAAAACGCTATAACCTTCTCAAAACTTAATATTTTACACAATTCAATAATAGAGCCTACAGATTTGCTTTTTGAATTACAAAAAATAAAAAAAACATATCGAGAAAGATAACTACAAATTTCCCTTTGAAGTTTCCTTAGATAGTATATTACTATTTGAAAAAGTTATTCAAATTAAAAGCTACTCAAAAGGAAACCAAATCGTGTTCATTTTGGAAGTTCCTATTGTGGAAATTGAAAGTTTTAATTATTACCACTTATATTCTCTACCAGTAAGAACTCCTACGTCCGTAACCATAATTCCTCATTCCAAATACTTTCTCCTAAATGAGCACAGTTACGCATTATTTGATGCTCAATGCCGAGAAATAAAAGCCAACGAGTTTCTATGCCAAGACATCCAGCTATCCCAGCTAAGCGGCGACGTGCCTTGCGAAGTTCATCTGTTGAGATATTCTAGGAACATAACCAACTGTCTCCAAATCGAAGCCAGTGTTCCAGAAGTGAAAGTTCAGAAAGTCGAACAAAATCAATGGATCTTCATTGCACCCAACAGTGTAGTGGCAGTCCAAAAGTGTGGTAATATTAAAGACAACATATTTTTAAACGGAAGTTACGTTATTGAATTATCAAATCAATGTGAAGTTTTAATAAAAAATATTCATCTTAAAACTTTACAAAATTTGCAACCGAAATATAAAAATATTGAGCTGCCAAAACTAGAATTAGATTATAAAATACAATCGGGGACTGAACAAAATAAATATAATCAATTAGTGCTATCCTCAATAAATTTGGACGAAACAAAAAATATTCTAAGTGCTCTCGAAAACCAAAGACAAGAATTAAATAAAAGTGAAAGTGCGGTGATCCATTTTAACAAAATAAGTTTTTGGACAATCGCTCTTTATTTAGTTATCATTGTAGCGATACTATATTCAAGTTACAGAATTTATAAATCAAAAAAAGGCACCTCATCCAAAGGTCCAGCCGATACTATTCGAAAAGGGATCAAGGAAGTCCAGGCGACTTTCGACTCTTAGGAAATCGAACCCTGTTGCTGTTTGCCCCATGGTTCTCATCTACGTCCGGAGGAGTTATATTATCAATCCAGCCGCATCATCAGCTGCATCAGCATTCTACACTGCTGACGACGGAAGTGCAACCGCAGCAAACCAGAGTTTATAAATATCACTTGAAATAATTATATCGTGTCATTTGTTTTATTCTTTACATGTATAATAAAGTCTAAACTCTTGTCCCCGTAGTTGAGCTTCTTTTTAAAAACGTCTCAGTATAAATCAATAATATAACTCACGTATCATAAATGTTTTGCTAATATGCGTAGCTATAATATGTCAATATGCCAAGGGATTAAATGCGTCACAATTCTGTGGTATGCGGCCTGCGAGAAATTTTAGTTTAAGCATTTCTATTGCACTTTGACCTATAACGTTAGGTAACTTTCCCCAATCATATATTTATTTATTGCTTTTATCGACTAACTAAAAAATGTTTTTAATTGTTTAGGTAATATTCACACTTTCTTTGAATAATGTACCTACCTATTCGTTTATGATTTTTACGTAAGATATCTATTTTTGAGTGAAAAATAACTGAGAATTTTATTGTAGATGAAATGTGAGGAAATGTTAGTAAAACAAGTTTTTTATTTTTTATTTTTTTATTAAAAAATTAATTATCTGGCACTCTCGCCTGCTCATCTCCTTTCTCGCCCTGCTCCTCTCCTTTCCCTATGCCACCTCCCTCCTCTCCTCGTCTTCCTCTTCCGCCCCTTCCTCTCCCACCTCCTCTTCCCCCCCTCCCCAATACAAACCTCATAGCCGCCTATAAAGGCATAGACGTTTCCTTCTGTAAAAACATTTATAATTATAATAACTATGATTAGCGTTTCTGTGCTATTATAAAGTATTAACTATAAGCCATTCACTTATTATCGTCGTCAATAAGTAGGCGTTGCAAATTTAACATTGACATTTTTATCGTATCTTCTCAACATGTGCTAAAAGGAGATGGATATAAAAAAAAAGAAGGTTTCAACGGTAACTAGATGACAAAAATAACTGAATGGGTAATACTTTCAGTACTACGTAAAATTAAATGATAGAAATTAAACTTACGGCATGAAAATCGCCGGCGGCTCCCATTTCGCCGCCGCCGGCTGTCACGCATTATCTGCGATTCTGAAAAAAAATTATTGGTCAACACTTTAATTCTGTGCAAAGTTCCATAATTCCTATTATAAGATAGGTACGTATTACTATTAGAATACTAACATTTTACTAAAAAAGCAATTTTTTTTTCTTTACAATTTAATACACATTTTTATATTCGGTTTTTAAATTCAATATGTTAATAACAGATACAGGGTGGTTCAAAAAATCTACATATTTAAAATTTCCTCTTTGACCTTTTCGAAATTTAATGTTAAAAAAATATATATAAAAATATAGACGCCATTTCAAATAGATATTCATCTAATAAGCTGAGAAATCGACACATTTACATGAATAGAATAGGATGAATCCCCCAATTCCTCAGCTTACTAGATGACTATCTATTTGAAATGGACCATTTTTATACAACTTCCTATTTGAAAATCCAAACCTAACCTAACTACAACTTTAAAAACATAAACGATATCAAACACTTGCAATTTTTTTTAACTCCCCGTTCCCCTCCCCATTGACTCATTTCTATTTGGAATTTTTTTCTATAAAATTCATTTTTTTTAACATAAGGCAAAAAGCTTTCTGAAGTTAAATGAACCACCCGGAAAGTATAAGAAATAATTACCGTTATCATGGCCGCTCCCATCTTCGGATGGTGGCACTGGGGGATCCAGTGCCACCTCCTCCTCCTCCTCCTCCCTACGTTCATTTGGTTGTTGACTGAAAAAATTACAGTTTTAAAAAAAATTTCTAAAAAACGCATTTTGTGCTCAATTTTTATTAAATAAAGAAAAACATCTACGTAAACACAACATTTTTTCACTATAACTTACTATTTTTCTTTTCTTATATGTAACAACAGTGAACAAATAATAGAGTTAGTCAGTAAAAAAACACTTTTACACATAATGGCTTATTCTGCTCTCAAGCTATTTTCTAGCGGGTAAAAAAAACTTTGTTTCACAATATTAAGGCAATGTTTTAAAATTTCGATCCCAAATGACTAAAATTATTTTGATACGGTTTTCTGGCGGATTAATGAACCTAAACTATAAACGATTGCCTTACTATTGACATCAAGTAGACGTTAGAAATTTGTGTGTGACGTGTTTATCGTAGTTTCTTAACATGTGTTGAAAAAAAACTGGTATAGAAAAATTTCAATAGTAACAACGAAATATCAAAAGTAAGTGAATGAATTATAGATTCAATACCCTAGCAACAAATATAATAGCTATACATACAGGGTTTTAAAAGTTATGGAGTTTTGACAGAAACAAATGACTTATAATCAAAGTAAATAAACTGATTTTTCTTCATGCTTTTCTTTTGACATTTAACACCCAATTAGATGACATTTTTACCTCAACACCCCCTACATATAGATAGATATCTGAATTAAAACTTGAACTTATTTACACACATGTATTTGCACAATTTTTTTATATACTTATGGATATGAAACCAATAGCTACCTAAGTGCCTAATAATACTGGTCTGGATTCTATGGAACGGTTAATAAAATTATGCCCAGTATTACACTTCAATTCATATTTCCCGGGTTTACGCCCCTTAGAATGAGAACTTCTGGATGCCATCATCACTACTATATTGATTGTCATGAAATGCCTTTTGCACGTTATTTTATATAATTAATCATCCTGATTTATGCTTATGGATTATTATTTTTAATCACATTTTTACAATTATGAGAATGCAATAGTACAATTATGCTAATTATCGTTAAGCCAAAACGAATAAACTTCGGAAAACTCGAAGAATTTTATATTTTTATCTTACATGGGCCCTATTGTCCTCCCATCACCTCTAAAGCAAGCAAACAAAATAAAGTAATTGTTATAAAGTTAAAAGCGTGAATAACATCGATGGTGAGTTCTTACTACAATCAATAAAAATCAATTTTGACTCGAATATAAATACACCAAATAAGTACTTTTTACCCGTCTGAAAACCTACAAAAGAAAGCCAGGAAAAACATACTAATTTGCTGTTTAAAATGCAAATAGTTTAAGACCCAAAATCACCCCTAATCTTACAAAATAAAATTAATATTACAGATAATAAAATTGTACTTACTCTTCTCCTTCCATCTTTCACACAAATGAATTTCAATTCAACGGAAATCGCCACAAAAGCGCGCCCAATCCGTTATCAAAATTGTCTAAATATGATATGTTGATAACTCTTTGAATTGCTATACGTTGGACTGAGTCTCGTGTTTTACAATTTTGACCCCTCGTTTTTAACCATGCACGGAAGACTCGCTAGAATCCAAATAGCGTTTTCGAATTGAAACTTCGGTGCATAAGTGTTACGATTTCTATGTTAAAAGTATATTTTTCGAGTTAGTTCTCATAGCTTAATGGTAAATAGTGATTGATTTCTGTTTTAAATAGTGATGAAAAATTTCCGGAAAAATAATATTCGGAAAATTTTACCGGTAAAATAGGAAACATTTGGAATTAAAAATTTGTATCATTTTTAAATGTGTTAGCTATTTCCTTTTGGTATAACGGTATCAAAAAGCCGAACATCTATAATAAAATGAAATGTAGCTTTTCAATATTTGGCTAATAACATTTTTAATGTAGGAAATATTTATTTTGTTTGTAAATTGTGGCTCCCCAAAGCTAGAATTGTTAACCTAATCATAATCATACAAAAAAATCCAGGAAAAATTTGACGGTCGAGTTAAAAAATTCGCGGATTAACAATAATGATATCGACTAGTGACAAATGCAGAAAATTTCCTTCCAAGGAAGAAAAGTTTTCTCGGGTTAAAAAATTCGCGGATTAACAATAATGATATCGACTAGTGACAAATGCAGAAAATTTTCTTTCCAAGGAAGAAAAGTTTTCCGGATAATTGCCGATTTCGGAAAATTTCCGTTTGGAAAGTTTCTGCCTTTACATCACTGGTTTTAAACATTATAAAGTGTTTCAAAAATTTACAAATATTTTTTTAAAGTCAAAGCTGATATCTTTTCAAAAAATTTCTGATTTAAGTTGCTTTCATTATTACAATCCGATTGATAAATCCTACCTATGTCAAGCTTTATATTCCGCCTGATACTTTGATATTTAAATAAGTTTGTCCGCCATATTGCCTTGGGGCGACTTGTCAAATGGCGTAATCCTCGTCAATTCGACAGCTTTTTTCACACGTGTGTCAACACAGTTGACAGCTGACAGACAGTAGACAATTGACAGTGTCAACACTGTCAATTGTCTACCAAAAATCTTTTTTTTTTAGATTTGAAATTGCTATATTATTGTTCATGTTTTTGCTGAAGAATTTAAAATGTTTAGCAATCTTTTCGCCACATTTTTACCAAACTTTCAATAAAAATGAATTGTGAATATGTGCCAAATAGTATGAATGATTTAAATACTAACAATTCCCATAAAAACCAAGAAACAATTTTTGGAACTAGTCAGAACTGCTAGCAATTATAGCAATAGCAAGCAACTGATTCTCCCATCACTCATACTAGATAAAAACTAATAATGGTGGGTTTATGCTCACTTAACACTTAAAATTTAGCATTTAACACTTAAAATTTTAGATTTAAGGAAAAATCACCTGTTTATGCTCGCATTTAAGATTTAAGAAATATCCAATCAGAATGGACTAAAATGTCAGGTGATAATGACAGAAATTTTCTTTACAAATGACTTTATTGACTGGACAACATGGCAATTGTCGTTATTGACTTTTGTAAGATCGTGTGTTCAGTTGTTAATTATTATTAATAAAAGGAGATTTGTAATAATAATTGTTTATTGTGAAAGTTGATTCCATTTTATTATCATAATGGAAATAGATGGGGAAACAGCTATGGTGACATTAATGTTTTTAAGTTTCCTAGGTAAACTATATACTCTTTGTTCCTTGTTGAAACGTCTATAACAATAAAATTTTCAGGCCTTTATTGGTCACAGGCTCATAAACGCAAAAGAAGAGCAAGAAAATATGCCGTACGGCCCTTAAATAGGTCCAGGAGACAATTTGGGCATTTTAATACTTTAGTCACTTTCATGAAAGAAAATGATGAAGAGCAGTTCTTCAAGTATATAAGGATGAGCCCTGCACAATTTGACCATCTGCTTACTCTTGTCGAACCAAACCTCAGAAAAAGGCCAACCATACATACATTGAGTCCAAGTCAGCACCTAGTTATGACATTACATAAACAGAAAGTACATAAAAAGAAATGTTTCTGAGTATCTATTGAATATACAATTTTTTGCAGTTATTTATGTGAAGGTTGTTCCATGCAACAAATTGCCTGGGACTACTATGTAGGAAAAACAACAGCTCACAATGTCGTGAAAAATACATGTAGCATAAAGGGGCCTTAGGGTGGAATACCCTAAGGCCCCAATGTAACCATAAATGATTTGGAATCCACCATGGAAGGATTTTTTAAGAGGTGGAATATTCCAAACTGTTTCAGAGCAGTTGATGGGAAACATGTGGCAATTCAAGCTCTACATCACACTGGAAGTGACTATTTTTCCTATAAAAAGTCATTTAGTTTAGTTCTGATGGCAACATGCGATGCAGTCTATAAATTTAAATATGTGGACATTGGTGGTATGGGGTCCCAGCATGATAGCTCTACATTTCGGCTTTCCAATTTCGGAAAAGGTATTTTGGAAGAAAAATAACCTATTCCGCCACCCAGAAGTTTACCTGGGACAAATAGGATATTTCCTTGTTTTCTGGTAGCAGATCAAGTTTTTTTTCTCAGCAAATACATAATGAGGCCATATCCAGGGGAAAACTTATCTGATAACAAACGTATTTTCAATTACAGGCTTTCAAGGGCTCGCAGGTGTATCGAGAATACCTTTGGAATTTTGGTGCAAGGGTGGAGATGCCTGAGGAAACCTATTATAGCCAATATTGATACCTGTGAGCAAATTGTTCACGCTTGTGTGGTTCTGAATAATTATCTCCAAAAAGAAGAAGAAGAAGACCTTCCTGTTTCTTTGCGCAAATACTGTCCTACTGGATATGCTGATTTCGTTGATGAGCAGGGGAACTTTTATTATGGTGATTGGAGGAAAAATGCGGGAAGCCTGAAGCGAATTGGCCGTGTAGGTTCACATAATCCTAGCCAAAATGTGAAAGAGTTATGAGACACTTTGGCAAATTATTTCAACTCTGACTTTGGAAGTGTACCATGGCAAAATAATATTTTATATGAGGGAGCGTACCTGCAGAATTTACAAGAAATTCTACACTGTAAAAACTGTATAAATTTAATTAGAATAAGCTTTTGAATTAGTTAGTTTATTATTTATTTATATAGTTTTTATAGAGTTATCTTCTATGTTTTGGGAAAGTTAATTAAAATTTTGTTCATTTTTGTTTTATGTATTAGGTACCAGTAATAAAAATTTAACCAAAGTTAAATTGTTTTTTTAATTTTTCAAACCATTTAACTTACACATGTAATTATTCGATTATTATAAGTTATTCAGAATTTTATGAGGCACTATCAGTCTCTGCCAAAACTTCCATAATTTTCAATTGGGCCCTTCTCCTTCTGCTTCTCGCTTCTACGGATTCCATCTAAAAGTTTTGCCACTGTGTCTCCAAAGGATTTGTTAGATGACACTTCAGCTGCAAGGGTCGGTTGCCTTTGTTGAAAAAAAGTATTCACGGTTTGCAAGGTGGTCTCCATTTGGGTTACCAAGGGATCTCTTACTGTTGGTCTTTTACGTTTCTCACCACCCTGTCTCAAGACTCCTGCTGTTGCCACATGTGCAGAAGCGGATGGCGTCTCTGCATAATCCTGGATATTTGATCTTCTGGGATGGACTATTTCCTCACCACTCTCTCTCTCTCTCTCTCTGATCTTGCGTCCTGCTGACCAGTTATGGTTCTCATACTATCCCAAGCATCCACCAAACTTTCTTGAGAGCGAAGCTTGGGGATGCTAATGGACTTGGAGTCGAGTCTGGCGCCTGCAGCTCCCTGGTATTTGTCTTGGTTATTCGTCTATAAACAAACATATTTTACAAAATGAAAAAAATTATTATCGAGCAGAGACATTACCTCCTTGTAGACATACGCGTGTCTAGAAAGTCCATGACTTTAAATAGAGGCCATGAGGATACTGGAGCTCCTTCCATCCCTGACACAGACTGAGCTTGCAAACTCCTTTTCTCTGCTGCATATTTTGCTCGAAGAACAACAAACCTTTTCTCACAGTCTTCACCTGCAAATGCATTTTATCTTTTATGATTAAAATCAAGCAACAAGGACTACAAAATATTAAAAAACACTTGACACATGCAGACTTGTACTTACCATTGACTTGCTCACTTATAATGGATGCAATGGTGTTCCAAGCATTTCGCCTTTGATCTTTATTTTTGAAGTTCGGGTCGTTTTTGTTGTAGATAAGACGATATTTTGCCACCAGAGACACTAGCAATTCATCATCCCACTCCATAGATGCCATAGCACACAACAGAAAATTATTATTATAAACGCTTTTGAATATTTATTGAAAACTCTTTCTCACACCAAACCAGAAACAAAACACTCTAAACGGAAATAAATAAAGCAATTTAGCCAATAGCTTGGAAGAATTTTCATTTGGTTACAAATACAAAAACCCTAAAAGATTTGACAATCCCGGGCATGCGCAGTTTCGTTTTCACTTAACAATTTTTAAAATCTTAATTCTTAGTTAAAAGTTGGCGAACTTCAAGGTCATTCCTTAAGTCTTAAATGTTAAATATTAATTCTTAAGTGAGTATAAACCGATATTTCATAAATGCTAATTCTTAAATCTTAAGTGAGCATAAACCCACCATAAAACCAAAAACTACTGAACCACATCTATCCTTTTAACCTGCTATCAGTACAACAATAATTAATATAATAGTATGAATAATTAAACTGTACCTTACTGGTAAGTTACATTTTTTTATTACTAATCAACAGAAACAAGTCCTATAGTAGAATTCATTAAGGAAACTAATCCAAATCGTGATCACTTCGCCGCTGTTGCCAGCTTGTGCATGAAACCAAGTAGAACTATATTGAAATTCCCCAAATATGGCTATCTCAAATTGAATTTCGTTATTTTTATCTGCGAGGCATTAACCACGACCCGCAACCTTTATTTACAGTCGATCTACTATTTGTATTCGTATGTTAAATTTTAAATTTATCATTTCTAATCTTTAAGATTGCTTTTCTAGGATTTTTGCAGGCTTTAGAACATTGTAATTGACCGTCCGTGAAGTGCCCATTTTGCAAAGGAGTTTTCTTAGTTACAGGGTCTTAAGTCAAAGGTTTGTGCTTTAGGAGATGGTTTCATAGAATTTTGCCACTTTCAGCCAAGTACAGTCTTTGAGAAAGTGAATTTTGCTGTTATTTACGTTTATTTAGGAAAAATATGTTTAAGTAGACAAATTTTTTAAAACATAGGTGTAACATAGTTAAAACACAATGGGCATTCTGTTCATAAATGCTATATTAGGGTAAGGGGGGTTAGGATACTGACAAACTTACTTTCTGGACAGAAGTCTAAATGAACATCAATAAAACACTGGAACCTGGCCCGTTTCATACTATTTATACTGTTTTAGGCTAATATTATTATGCTCTAGGTTCCGATGGATGCTTAGAGTCTTGAAGCAAATTTACATATTGACAAAAATTGTAAAAATATTAGTGGCTATCAAAGCAGCTAACAGGTTCTGTTCGTATCAGCCATATAAGTAGCTACAGGATTTTCCAAATGCTCCTGAAAGGTATACTTTTGCCACATATACAAAGATGAAGTTTTAGTACATACAGTAAAGGAGGTTTAAAAAATCTCATTGTTACTTGCTTTGTATGTTTGTCAACAGTCTCTCAGTGCAGCGAGTCGAATTTAACATTTAACAAAGTTGATATCAACCTAGTTTGCTACTATTCAACTTTAAACTGTGGGTAAAAATAGTAGGTTATTACTGACTAAAATACCTACCTAATAATAAAGGTGAATTAGGAATCAGGACCACATAATATATCCATATGGAAGTCTGTGATCCAGACAAGTTTTTGTTCGTGATTCTTCAAAATAACCCAAATAGTTTAACATATTCTAATCAAGGTACCTAGCTTATATCTAAAGTTTAAAGCAGAATTGTAACAAACTGATGGCATCATACAGGCTTTCTAAATTATAATTGCTTCATAGAGAAACTTTCAGACTGTAAAAATTGATTAAAATTGTGAACAGCATAATAAAAAATTGTCAATGCTCTGATTGCCTAGATCTTACAAATATCAAATGATCATCAAGAAATAGATTCTGTAAACCTACTTCGAGACCTACTTTAATATCTAAAATCTTCCTGCTCTTAGGTTTCCCTAAGAAGAGGAAGTAGTAAAAAGTAGACCTTGAACACTTGAAAAACCATGTATATTAGCTGTTGGACAATTTTAATAATTTTAATGCAATGCATGCAAGGATAAGTTTGGTTGGTTTTCTAATGGGATTCACTTGAACTCCAATTTATATTGGATTTGATTGTGACCCAGTGGCCATTTACTATGACCTATAACCCAAATATCTTACCCAACTGTGTCATCTTTACAGTCCGAGAAATATTGTCACATATGCTTAATGAGTATCGAGAGATGTGAGCCAAAAAAATAGAGTAATCAAGCTCAACAAGGCTGACAAAAAATCTGTTTTGTTTGCATTTAAAAGATGTTTTTAGTTTTTTTTTATTCTATGTTGGAATCAAATACATATTATTATCGCAATTTCTGTTCTACAGCCTTGAAATTGTTCCTAGGAAGTTTTTTTGGTAGGACCATGATATGGTTAGGTTATGAAAAATTTATCTAAAATTCCTGTCCTAAACTATATAGCTGTTAGGGTAGCAGTTAAGCAGTACCTACTTCTTACCAAGATACCTACCAAAAATGGTCACTTTTTTTATGATAGCTCGAATATTTTTACAAATTCTGAACTGTCTTCATCAAAGGATATAAAGCACACAACAAACTTTTATCTGTAACCATTTTCGAGATATTTGGAAAAAAAAATAACTAATAAAAACCAATAGAACACATAATATTCGGTCACAAAATGAATATGTTTACCAAACATTAGTAAAATAGTTTGTTACGAAACATTTAAAATTACTTTGAAAATGGATAAGAGATATGAGATTTGCAGCATGCCTAGCTTTTTGATACAAGATTTCAAAGCATCAGAATTCACAAACTTACTCAAGTGTGTCAGCTGTAGAGAGAAAGCTATTATTAATTTGTACAACATTGTTAAGACAACTTTGGATGGCTACATCTATCACGTGACTTATTGGCATAGGTTTTTAGTTAAAAGCTTGTCGAATTAAACCCCTTTAGGAGCAATTTCTAGTGGGTAAATCAAAAATTGTCAGATTATTTCCAATTTTACTGCACAAAAAAAAAAAAAACAATTTACACCATATAGTGCAAATAAGCCAGTTTATAAGGCTTGCTCGATCAATCGTCCTATTTTTTTGCTCCGCCCAACGCCATACGCCCTTTTTACTATTAATTCGACTTGGAAAACTTATAAAAAATCTTGATACAGTTTAAATGTCTTGACGCACATTTCCGCTTAGGATTTTAAATTTCATTCTTTATTAGAACTTTTTCTAATTCCTGACATTCAATAACAACATAAACAGTTTTGTTTTTCAATAGTCCAATATTATTAGTGGAAGAAAACAAGTTTAAAATCTTAAAAAGTACACTGATATTATAGACCATATTATTATTATATTAATGCTACTTTTAAAGTCAATCTCTAATCAGTATAACAGATTCTGGAACAATTTAACTTCGTTTTTCTTTACATGTCTCATGTCCATATAGGAGAGGGTGGTAGTCGGGATTTTAGCAGTAAATATGTAGTTTCTTTGAATCCTAGCAGCCTAAATAATTATTATTATAGTATTTGTTCTTGTGTAGTATCCTGTAATTATTCATAGAAACTTTGAATACTTCCCTAGAACAAACTAATACTTTGTTATTTGATAACAAAAACACACTCTCTTTCTCCAGAAATAATTTCAGGCTTACTTTTTAAATGTAGGAATATATTTTGTATATTTTGGAAAAATAAAAATAACAACAAATTATTGCTTTTAATTTTACAACCGTCACAAAAGACTGCAAAGTTAGAAAGTGAGATTTTCCTCACACTTAAAATAACTTTTTAGTTTTGACTAAGCCACATGAACATTTCATAGAACATATTCCAAAATCATCTTATATATGCGCAGAGGCCAGTTCAGGAATTACACACTTGCACCAGCTGTGGAACTAATTTAATTTTTGAACGGTAGTTGGTGCGCATCTCTCAACACTGCTGTGTGATTCTTGAATTTACCTATGAACAGATTTAGGGAAAATCATAAAGTTAATTCCTAAAGCCTTACGTGCTTACTTGGTAATTCCAATAATCATCAGAGTAAAATACATCCTTTATTAGGTCATACAAATGCAGTAGTCCAGAAGTCCACACAGTGTACAGTATAGGTAGCCACTCAGTTACTCAAAATAGCACGTCATAAAATATAAATCAAAATTACTGTTCTGCATATGACAAGCATAATAATTATAAATACTCACCGGGGCTTTGCCCCTTGACTAGTGAATGGTGCTTGGGAATCTTGGTAAATTGCATCCGAGTTAGTGTTATACCTAAAAAAAGAGTTAGCGTCCAAAACATACAATGCAAAGACTCATAAAGAGCAAAGAACCGGTTGAAGCAAAGGCTCACACAGAACAAATTTTTACACACAGCAAAGGGAGACATAAATAATAATATGTAAGTATATAAGTACAAAAATAAAATAAATAACTCCTATCATTAACTTTTTTTACACCTATCCTTTTTTTTTAGACTTTTAGGAACTATTTTCTTTCCGTTTTATGATCACGCATCATGTCTTCTTTTTGATGTCTCAGCGCTGCCTGAGAAGTCCTTCAAAAATAAAACAGAGTTTCAATTATTTTATAAAATAATAAAATTAATTACTTAAACTAATTTATAAGAATACAGATGATTCGCACAACGGGTTTCAGACAAAAATAAGACGCATCAATTAAGTTAAAATGGTCGATATTTCAATTATATATTTCGTTTTCCTGAGTGCAATATTAAGTCAACAAAACAAAAGTCTTCTCAATTTTTTTATTCTTCATAGATCGACCAACTTAAAAGTACAAATACGGGGCATAGCAAACACGGCAGGACGGTATAAAAGTGTAACACTTAATATGTGTTAAACTTTCACCTGGAGAAAGACCAAATCAATTGGAAATATCGACCAATTTAGGGCGACTTTTACAAGTTCAAGTAAAACTTCAGATTGAAGATAAAACACCAGACTTGATGTACATTGCATTGTTTACCTGACAGATAAACAATGCAATGTAGGTTATATCTGGGGTTTTATCTTCAATCTGAAGTTTTACTTGAACTCGTAAAAGTCACCCTTATCAGCATAGAGGTGTTTTATTTTTGTTTCGAACCCGCTATACCAGTCATCTGTATAACATCAGGAACGCTAACAGGCCATCATTAATCCTAAAAAAATATTAAAAAAGATGCATATTTTCTAATACCTCAACCCTGCAACATGCAAGTGAACAATATAACAATAACAATTTCAACTACTGAACCAATATCCAATACAATACAACAATATTATAACCTCAAACATCTTCATTTTCCTTATCACTAAACAAGTTTTCTAAGTCTGAATCCGAACTACACCCTGCTTCTATTACAACTGGGTTAATGTCCGAAGCATCCATAAATTGTTCCCTATCCCACCACCTCTGTATTTCTTCCTCTGTATGGCGAATTGAATTTTTCCAAACCTCTGGTGTTGCTGCGGTCAAGGCCTCTTTCCACATAGCCAAACACACTTCTGTGGTTCTGCCATCTCTCCCAATATGCCGATTGTAGTAACCTTTGGCAACTCCCCAAATCAACTCAATGGGATTGAATATGCAATGGTATGGCGGAAGTCGTAAAACTTGGTGTCCATACTGCAACGCCATTTGATCAGCGACATAGATCTTTGGGGGTTTGTGCCTATTAAAATAAAAAAAAAAAGGGAAACGTAATTCAATGATATTATTCTGGCAAAATGTACTGCATACTTTGTTACAATGTCAAGAAGTTCACTTTTCAACAGCCTGTCATCACACGGTATGTTTTTTGAGCGAAGCCACTCAAGAATGTCTGCCTTTGTTGATGAAGAAGTCGGCGTTTTCTCCAACAAGGTGCTGTGGTAAGGTGCATTATCCATCACAATCACTGAGGGTTCCTCCAAATTTTTCAGCAGTTGATTCTCAAACCAACACAAAAAATTATCCTTGTTCATTTCTCCATGATAATCTCCTTTCGTTTTGGATGAAAAAACTAACTCTGCGCCAGGAATAAATCCTTCTTTATTTCCAGCATGCACTACAATGTACCTATAAAAGATAAACTAAATAAAGTGCCTATAAACAAATTTTGAAAAAATGGGTTAGCTGAAGCTACAAACAGCCCCATATTCCCCTACTCGACTAAATGAGAGCAAACGAGTAACAATTACAATTAATACAAAACACTACACCTTACCTCTTCCCTTCCGTTTTCATTCTTTTAACACTTCGAGTATCCGCATCTTGCCAAGAATGGCTTGATGTTCCATCTTGAAAAAGCCACGTCTCATCTAAAAATGCAAACATATAGTTACCCCCTGCTTTGTAACTAGTATAGGATTTTAAAAATTGTATTCTTTTAGAATCAATGTCTGGCAGTTCCATTAAACCCCTGCGCGGATTGTCTTGAAGCCACTTAAAGCCAATCTGTTTCATCAGTCTTATAAGTGATGATTTCGATCCCGCAAAGAGCTGCATTGTTCTTAATCTCTGCAAAATGCTTTGGGCGGTGACAGATTCTCCTAAAATTCAATTAAAAAATATTCTTTTTTACGTTTTTGTAGGAACGACCTCATTGCAAGGATGATTGCATGCATTCAAAGCAACTGCGAGGAAACTCCAATGACTGCTTTTGTGTAGTCGGGTGTAGGGGTGTACAACCTATATTTTGAAAAAGGATTAAGTAAAGGATAATTAGGGACAGTTGCTCAGAAACTTGATACTTGTGTAAACTTATGACTTGTTTTGTATGAAATAAACTGATGATGATGATAGGTACATGGTTTGTATCCCAGTTGGCATCTAACAAAAGGTTTGAGTAATTAGTCAAGATTTCAGGAAAATGCTAGTTAAATAATTTTTTTTAGAACATAATAAATCCAAAAAATATACGAGGTTGACCAGGTTTTTCATGATAAAATTTAAGGGGATGTTCTACTTCAATAAGTAACACTATCTTGCTAAATAAACTGTAGTCAAAAAACCCTTTTCTATGGTGTTGATGTTAATATTCATAAAGAAAAAAATTGTATTTTTTTTGCAAACCATTTCAGATATTTTAATGAAATATTGCAGGTGCCAATAGTAAAGGAAGACCTAAGTTTTGCAATACAAAAAGCTTTGTTTACCAGTGTCTAATTTTGTTAAAAGTTAAAATGGCTTTATTCTTCCAAATTGAACAAATAATTCAAAAATAATTTTTATTTTTAGAAAAACCAGGAACATACAACTTTTTTGCTGAAAAATAGTCAGTGACAAGCAGCCTCGCGCGCCAGTAACAAAAAACAAAGCTTTTGTATTGCAAACCTTATGTTTTCCTTTATTATTGACAAGTAATATTTCATTAAAATATCTCAAATGGTTTTCAAAAAATATAATTTTTTGGTTTTTGAGAATACTTAAACATCATAAATATCTCCATATAGAAGTTTTTATAGCATAAACAATAACATTAACACTGTTCAAAAATTTTACGGGGGTGAGCCAAAAAATAACTCTTGGAAAAACTTTATGAAAAGTTTTATAGATGCAAACTGCTGTAACTTTTTTGTTTTTAAATATATTGGAATGAAGCAAAAACCGTATTACACAGTTGACTTGCAAGTTTTTCCTATTGGAAGAAAAAACAAAACACCAATGATTTCGAGAAATCTTAACTTATATTTTTTTAATGGAATGTCTTGTATATTTTTGGATATGTGGGTTCTATTCAAAATTCCAAGTATATTTTATAAAGCATACCTCATACCTATCTTCAACTGTTTCTGAGAATATGGCGTCTGTTTAAGCCAGTCAAACATAAAATAATAAATACGAAGCAAAGTAAATGCTCCACTTGTCTTAAAATTTACTTTGCTTCTTATTTATTATTTTATGCTCAATTTTGTGTTTATATGACCAACTTATACAGACTCCATTTTCTCAGAAACATTTGAAGATAGGTATCTAGGTGCATTGTAAAATATTCTTGGAATTTTGAATAGAACCCAAATATCCAATAATATACAGTTGCATTAAAAAATATAAAACCAACTGCAGGTTAAGATCATTGGTATTTTGCTTTTTTCTTCCAATTAGGAAAAAATTTGCCAGTTAACTATGCAATATGATTTTCAGTTCATTTCAACATCTTTAAAAACACAAAGTTACAGCTAATATACTTATCAACTTTCCTAGCAACTTTCCCTACAGTCCAGTTCCAGTTAAGCTTAAAAAAACTATTCCTAATTATCCATTACTTAAATTCTTTTGGAAAAGACAGGTTTCACACACCTACACCTGACTACACAGAAGCAGTTATTGAAATTTTCTGGCAGTTGCTGCATTGCTGCACTATTGACAGAAAAATTAATTCTCTCCTCTTATAGGGAAAATTAGCATTGTGAGTTGTATAATCAGTTTAATCAAATCAAATAAAACTAAATTTGGCAAGACCCTTCCATTTGTACCAATTTCAGGTTTCTAATGCCCGTATTTATAGTCATGACTTGGCTCCGAGTAAGCCTCAAGTCTGACTTTGGACATATAGTCTCCATTTAAAATACATTGACTTACATCAAACATTTTTGATTAAGCACATGCTTGTGCTCAAGTTGCCACTATAAATATGGGCATTACAGGCCCAGAATCCTTCCAGGCAGATACCCTAGAGCACCTTAGAAATCAAAGGGGAATCCACTTTGCCAATGTTTGTACATGTATTGCCATAATATGGTATTTTTTAAGTCTTGTGATGGCATTGCAAGGTATTGTGAATATAGTGATATTGCAGGGTATTGTCATGAGTACATAAAGTTATTATCGATATTATGACAAGTACTGTAGAATATTATCATGAGTACGGAGAGGTATTTCCAAAATTGTGATGGTTATTGCTGTATTTCCAATGTAGATCATTGTAACGGTATTGTGTGAAATTGTGATGCAGTTTATACATGTCTTGTGCCCGGTGGATAACCCCTCATTAGAAACTCTAACAATCATATGCACCAATAGCCCAATAGCATTTAATCAGGGTCAGGCTTTAATTGTGGTTAATTTAAAATTTAGGTAAGGTAAATCTCTCTCTCTCTCTCTCTCGCTATTACCCATGATTAAAACGTAACCCTGAGAAAATGCTACTGGTGCATGTGGGGGTTAGGTGTGAGGCCCTGCAAATTTCTAGCTCGCCCTCAGTGAGTAATCATCTCCTTAATTCCTTTGATACTTATGATACTTATGACTACGTATGATTTTTAATATTTTCAATTAGGCCTCACCAACTTTAAAAGTTTACTAGGAACATATAATCAATGATAAAGTCCCTGACATTAGGGCTAGTCACTATTTCTTTAAAAAGGAAATCTTTACTTCAATAAGCAACAATATAAATAAATATACATTTTAAATAAGTTATTGTCACATAATTTAGAATCTACAGTTACTTACGGTTCTTATACATTTCATAAATTTGGTTACGAATGGCACAAATATCCCATTTCCCTGGATCGGTTACTGGTTTCTTCCGGACAAGAATCCTTTTAGGGCTTACAATTTTGCCATGAGCACTTTCTTGAGAAATTTTTGAAACCGTAGTTAAATGAAGACCCAAGGCATCCGCGACTCTTTTACGTACTGCTGCGAGTGGCAAAAGTGGTCCTCCGTTTTTTTTCTCCAATTCAAAATAGCTCAAGAGGGAAGCTACAAGTTTTTTGCAGTCTTTACTAAGACTTTTTGGCATCTTGTTTATATTGAAGAAACACAATTAGTTCAATAAAAAACACAAATCTAGATCAAGCGCATAAGAAAATCTTGGAAAAAGTACATAAAAGCACAAAACCCGCCGATTTTCTAATTTCGAGCTTTCGAGGTAAAGGTTGACTTTCGTTGACAGTTGACGTTAGTTCCAGGCGTTTTAATAATAATTCTGCGTACTCCACGACCGCGCGGCACTTCACCAATTGCTTGCGTTTTCTATAATAAGATTTAAAATTAAATTGAGCAAAAACAAGAATTTTTTTATCACACCTGTAGTTAATATGAATAGTTTATTGGTCTGTTTTAATTAATTTACCAAGCACGCTTACCAATCTTCACAGATAAGCCGAAAAACGATTATTACGTTTTTCAGTTCATTTTAACATCTCATCAATAAACCGCAAATAAGGCAACATTGCTGGAGATCATGTCAACTAACATTGAATTATATCCATCCTTTTCCAAATTCGTTAGAGGAGACAATGTCTATGATCGAAGACATGATCTTGAGTTTCAATTGACACATCGCTTGCTTAATGATTCTGCCTATATATATGCATTGGCTGATTAACCATTTAATTCCCTATAGTTTTCATCTTACTATATTTTAACATTTCATACATAAAAAGGGTATGTTTACGGCTAATGACCTTACATACACGCTTTATAAAGCAGTAATAGTATCATTAACAAGCGTCTACAGCAATAACAACAACTAAATTACTCTATACCTAAACTAATAAATAAAATAAACTATACTAAAAAGGTTTAATTCCTCTTAGAAACCAAAGAATGTAAATATACAATCAAGTGAACTGCCCATTGACAACTCCATTTCCGGGCTTATAATACAATACCTGCCTAACTATACTAACATTAAAAGGGAACTTATTAAAGAGACTGATTTCAATTCAACACTTGGAAACATTTGGTAAGTACCTAGCTGTCCTACACCAACATCTATTTAATATGTTTTATTTTTCAAAATATGTCACATACTTTTTATTTTTATTCATCAATATTAGTTTGCTTAATATTCATTCTCAATTTCTAATAGTGAATGCCATATAAACATAACTACAGCCTTAATAACAAATGAGGCTTCTAGCAACATGACCACTTTTTCAAAACATGCATAAGCATCTATTGCCATTAATCATGATATTATGATCAGTTTAAACAGATTCTTCCCCTAAGCCTTACATATGCATATTCCTACTGTTACATTTGTCGATTCACTTTTCTCCTGAAGTAGGTAGGTATTTGTGTACAGTGCGAATCAAGCCATACAACATAAAATATTACTTTAAGTGAAATCAAATTGAATGATATCTAAAACTATGCTACTTTTTTTTATGAAAACGTATCCCCTATATAAAATTTAAATGGTGTCAGTGCTTTTGATTGTATTTTCAAAACTTAAAAATTAAAAAATACTTTTATTATTAAAAATTTTGGTACATTAAGGTACAAACCATTTACATACCAGTACAAGTTAATTCATTATTATTATTTTGTTACTTTCAATAAAAACATTTTAGTGAAGAGATACTCTAAAACTGTGTCATTGAGGTAAATAAAGAAAATTTATATTGTTGAAAAGCACGATAAGGTATCCAATTGTATATTTATTTATAAGGATTATGCATTGTAAAAACTCTGACTTAAATAATTTGTAATAACCATTACAAAGCACTTTATAATGTGGCTTTGATGAATAACTTGTGTGTCCCGTTTTTTATGCGGAACTTTGCTTTACGGTTTTCTTAACAAAACTAATAACACTGACACTGTTCAAAAATTATACAGAGAACAAAATCTCAGATCAACTTTTTTTTAATAATGCAACGTTGACAAGATTTATTTGATTTACTCAGTGTCAAATTGGTGGAAGACATTAAAGTGCTAGTACATAAAACCATAATAACAATTTAGAGATAAACATTAAATTACTAGTTAAAATAACTGAGTTTATGAATAACTTGTATGTTTCTTTTTTTTATGCAAAACTTTTGCTTTTCGGTTCTCGTAACAAAACCAATAATACTGACACTGTTCAAAAATTATACAGGAAGCAAAATGTCAGATTTCCATGTCCGTATGTGCCGAAAAACTTAATGAAAAGCTTTATATCTATACGTCAACATCATCCCCCTTCTCTTGGTTTAGATTAGTTCCATAATGCTTTCCCTTTTATCATGCAAGTTCAGTTTTACATATTCTTCATATATGTGAATTCATATTAGTTAACTATTACATTTTCTTTGATTAGATGAGTTCAGATTAAGTCACTAACGTAACGTGCCACCATGGAAATTTTTGGGCTTTAACTCTTTTGTTTTCTTTATCTTCTCTATCATTATATATTTCTTTTGTTAATTAGGTTAGTTTAGGTCAGTCCAATTAAGTTTTTCTTTTCGTTAGATCAGTTCAGGTCGGTGTAGTTATATGTCTCCTTTGATTAGGTTAATTCGATGGTATTTTTCCTTTGATTAAATCAATTTATTTAAGTTCAGAAATGTTTTTTTTTCTTTAATTACGTTAATTCAAATCAGTCCACTTCACATTAGTCCCCTTATGTTTCTCTTTGCTTAAACCAGTTCAGTTATGTTCCTTTAATTAGATCAATTTAGGTTACTTCAATTATGCTTCTCTTTTCGGTTAAGTCAGTAGGTACTTCTGGTTTGTTTTTTCTTTGGTTAGGTTAGATTAAGTCAGTTTATTTCTGTTTTTCCCTACATCAGTTCAACTGTATTTAGCGGTACCATGACATTTTCCAAAATCCGAAATTACCACCTGGAAAAAGTAATTTAGTGGCAATATCTCGGCGACGGTTAGAGCTAGAAGGCTAAGATTTGGTATATAGCTTGCCTACGAGATGGGCTACTGCAGCAGTATATATTATACCGCAATCCATGCGATGGTACCGATAGTGCTATTTTTCAAACTTCTTCATTAATTTTTACCTTTTTGCAATTACTCATAAACTGTTCTAAAAGAATGCTGTTACCAAATATATACAACTTTTAAATTTTTTATTTACTGTACACCATCATCAAAGTATACTTTTATATAACACCTATTGCGCTATAAATGTGCCACACTTAACCACTTTTTCGTATACGACTGACAAAATAGCTTTTTAATAGCAAATAACCATTGTTAGTTCTATTAATATTTTTGATTTAAATACTATAGGTTGTCCCAAAAAGTGACGAAAATTTTCATTTTTAAAAGCCATTAATACTAAAAATCTACAACTTTAAAGCAATATGTCACAAATGGAAACCCCGACATGACCCATTTCTATTATTAGCGAATATGAAAATACTCTTTCAAACGTTTCGACATGTTAGCTAACAAAAAATGGTTTCTGCTGCAGTTTGCCCACGGCGTTCGGATTTTCTAAACTATGGGCGCACCGCGCACGTTGTCAAAAACGCAAAAAAAACAACGCGTCTCTATTATAAGCACACCATAAACAAACCAACTCAAGATTAATAAACTTTTGTTAATTCAAAGTAAAATAGTGTTTTATTGGTTGCCTACTTCGGTCTCAACCTAGATTCAATACTGTTTCAAGTAAGTACTTTAGCAATCCGACCATTATTTTCATTGAAATATGTTGAGATAGACAAATGATTGTAAATTTTACACAAAAATGTTTTTTATTTCTATTAAATATAGTCACCTATACGTATGATAGAACATTGTGAGTGTCGCCCAATGTAATAAAAAAGAAGCGATTTTTTACATAAAACACGATGTTTCTTTTCTTATATTAAGGGTTTTCAATTTAAAAACTTGATCTAATTAGCTGCAAAATGTAAAAAAAAAATAAACTGATATATAAAAACCTAGTATCCTCTTTTCAAAAAAAAAGAAAGTTATTAGGTACAATAATAAAAAAGTTATGAGTCTTTCAATATATTTTCAAATTATCGACATTTCATACATACTATCTCGTTTCATTTTTTTTCAACTTAGGCAAGTTTCACGCCAAAGATGTATAACGCAAGTTTATTGAAACACATTTAACATATGTATAGTACCTATCTTTAAATACGTCCACGCATATCGGCTTAACATGCTAAACGGTTTGCGAGTATCATAAATGTTTTGCTAATATGCATAGCCATAATATATAAATATGCAAAGGGATTAAATGCGCCACAATTCTGTGGTATGCGGCCAGTAGAGGGAGTTTGGGCACTCTGCGCCACTTGCCCGAAAGTGCCCGAACCAATCAGGAACGTCCTACCCCCACCCTGCTACCTCTGCAGGCTTTTAAGCCCCACCCCCCGGCCAATCAGAATCGCTAAATCTCAGTCTGGTACCTGTATAATCCCTTAAGCCCCACTCTCAACCAATCAGAAGCGACCTAGCCGACCAATAGAAAGACGTAAATTTGCCCGAAACCTTAACTCCACCCTTCTCCGAAATGGCTCCACCCTTCTCGGAAATCTGTCCAGGGGCGTACTCAGTCCTTCTGCCTCGGAAACCATGCATCCTTGATAGGCAACACGATACCATAAATATTTTCGGTTGGTACGGTCCTGTTACATGTTTGGAGACCCCACTAAAAATCCATGCAGTCAAACAGAGGCGTACCCAAACCGTCTAACTCTGAAACTCTATATGAAAATACCACGGTAATTTTGAAGCGGTGCTAGCTACGTCCCTGTCTACCTCTATAAGATGGGATCTATTGTTAAGTTTTTATATTCAGGTCTTTTGAATAGTGGCTAAATGTGGTAGGTGGGTGGGGTGAATCTGCTTGGTATTTAGGAGAATACTCGTAAACTCGTAACATTAGTCCCAGTTCAGACCCCGTCGTTTATTTTTAAGAAGTGAAGTTTGCAACTTTCTGTATTAGTGAAAAAAGTTACTGATCTCAATTATCGTAAGTATTTATTTAAAAATAAGATTTAATCAAACCTCTCAATATGTCTTTTTTTTACTAGTAGTGAGTATTTCAAATAATATTGTAAATATTCTGTTTTAGATCATGTTTACTTGTGAACATTGCCGAAAATCGTTTTCAAACAAAAGAAATATGAAACGTCACGGAGACTGCAGACTGCAGCAAAAGGTGTGTAGCCATTGTGGTGGCTTGTTTAAGTCAGATGGGGTTCTTCAAAGACATGTGCGTGAAACACACATGCCTAATTAAAGGGTGTACGAGGATCGCCAAACTTTGGAGGCAAAGAAGCTAAAAAATTATTGTAAGTATATTGTTATTTTAAACAATATACAAAAACATTTAACTATATATACTTTGTTACAGAGATTTTTGAACAGCTTAAATTATAACAATTTTTTTGTCTTATTACAGCACCATCTACAAGCATGCTGCAACCTTACGAACCCAGAGCATTACCAGACGTTTCTAATGGTAGGATTATTTTTTAAATAATTAGTTTTACGATTCTTGAAATAATTAACATTTTCTAGTATAATATTTAAATGTGTTTTTTCCAGTACCTTCAACAAGTGGCATTTACCAATCGCCGTCGTTAAGTGACATACCGTCAACAAGTGCTCTTAACGGTAAATTTAGTTTAATATATACACTAAAGTAATTTTTTACAATACTTATATGTTTGTTTTACAATTGTGTCAATCTCATCTGCAGGTTTTAGAAGTAACCGGGATTTGGAGGAGGAGGAGGTTCGTGTAGCTTTTGTAGAGACAGCATTTAGGTGCAGGGTTTGCACCTATCAGATATCCACGAACCGACATCTCACAAGTATACATCCATTCATGGCTGTGCTCAGAAAACGTTCAATTGAGCTGATTGAGGAGCAATTGAGAGTTCTAAGCACCATCAAGGTTGGTATGGAACTCTTTGGGTGTTTCCTCCTCCAAAGTAAGGATATTTCTGAAACAAAGTCATTTAACACCAAATTCCGTATGGCTTGTGGGGGATCTGACGTACAGGAGCTATATCAGGATTTTGTTTCCACAATAGAAAACAAAATCTCAGAGTTTGAAGAGAAAGATAGTGGTATGTATACAAGGTGTTTCAAAATTCAATACAGGTTGGTCTCTTCAGAAATTCTTACATATCAGGATCTCTATTAACTGCGTCAAACCTCTAAGGGGGTCTTCCTTCATCGATCTTCCGAAGCAAATCAAAGACAAGAAGGCCGTTCTAAACATAAAAAATGAAGATTACAAGTATTTCATGTGGTCAATTTTGGATCATATTCATCCAGTAGTAAGGGTTGAACATCCTGATAGAGTCGCGCACTACAAGGATTTTCAACATGAGTTACTGTTCACAGGTATGGAATTTCCTGTTAAACTTAAAGATATTGCTAAATTTGAGCGACTCAATAATATTTCTGTGAATGTTTATGGATTGGAAGAAATTTTTTTTAATTCTACAACTATTATTGAAGTCGTAGGTCCCTTATACTTCACACTATCGAGAAAAGCTACACATGTAAATTTACTTTTAATAAGTGACAATTCGGGTAACGATCACTATTGTCTCATAAAGAATATGCCTCGATTGCTCTCAACTCAGTTATCCAAACATCACGGTTCGATATATCTTTGTGAGGGGTGTTTGATGTATTTTCCTTCTGAAGAAAAATTAAATAATCATCAACAATATGACTGCGGTCATGTGTCTGTAAAATTACCCCACACCGAAATAATTAAAAACAAATATGGTGAAGATATCCCCGAGAATATTCTTAAATTTATTAATTTTGAGAAAAAACTAAAAGTACCTTTTGTAGTTTATGCCGATTTCGAAACCATCCTTGAACCCCTCAATTTTCAACAAGATAACCTCAATCCTGATTCGTCTTACACTGTTAAGACCCATAAACATGTTGCTTATTCTTTTGCTTACTACATTAAATGTGATTTTGATGACTCACATTCTAAATATGAGAGCTATCGGGGTCCTCGGGCGAATGAAATATTTGTCGAACGGTTAGAGATTGATTGTAAAGACATCTACGATCGGTTTTTGAGTCGAATAGTCCCCATGACCCCTTTAACTCTCGAAGAAAATCATGCATTTCATTCTGCTACACATTGTCATATATGTGAGAAGCCATTTAATGTGGGTGATAAACGAGTACGTGATCATTCACATTTATCAGGCCAGTTCTCCGGAATAGCTCATTCCATATGTAACCTTAATTATAAAGTCCCATTGTTTATCCCAATTTTCTGCCACAATATGACCAATTTCGATTCTCACCTGTTTATTAAAACTCTAGCCCCCAATAACGAGGATATTGATGTCATTCCTCAAAACAAAGAGAGATATATCTCTTTCTCCAAACACATCCATGTTGGTTCATATGTAGATAAAGCGGGAGTAACTAAAAAGGTATTTCTTAAACTTCGCTTCTTAGATAGTTTGAGATTTATGGCATCCAGTTTAGAAAAACTAAGTCAAAATTTAAAAGATGAGCAATGTCGCGTGGTAAGAAAATATTTTCCCCATGATAATGGCTTTAAGCTTATTCGCCAAAAGGGTGTCTTCCCATATTCTTACGTTGATAGTTTCGAAAAGTTGGAAAATGCCAAACTTCCATCAATCGATTGTTTTTATAAAACTCTTCGCAACGAATCAATTAAACAGGAAGACCATGAGCGAGCTCTCGATGTGTGGAATCAATTTAATTGTCAAACACTAGGTCAGTACTCTGATCTCTATTTGAAATCAGATGTATTGATACTAACAGATGTATTTGAAAAGTTTCGAGAGGTGTGCCTAGAAACTTATGGTTTAGATCCGTGTCAATACTATACAGCTCCAGGTTTGTCATTTGATGCAGCATTAAAATTAACACAAATAAAGCTAGAACTGTTAACGGATTTAGACATGGTACATTTCTTTAAACACGGGATTCGTGGTGGTGTTAGCCAGTGCAGCGTCAGGAAATCGGTCGCGAATAATGAGTTTATGCCAAATTATGACGCCTCCAAACCTACATCGTACATTATGTATCTGGATGCTACCAATTTATACGGATCAGCAATGTCACAACCCTTACCCACTGGTTGTTTTAAATGGCTGGGCGAAACCGAAATTGAAAATTTAGAAATTGAAAATATTGATATAAACTCCAATATAGGTTATGTTTTGGAAGTAGATTTAGAATATCCGCGAGAACTTCACGATTTGCACAACAATTTACCCTTCTGCCCTGAATCTATCGTTCCTAGAGGTTCTAAAGGCAAGGTGACAAAGTTAATCATAGATGTGAAACTCATTAGCCATTGGGAGAATAAGGGTAGAAAGTTAGGGGCCGAGGCGTATATATCAAAACCCTATTTTAAAGACATCGCGATATTTGATGAAAATCTTGTGGCTATTCATTTAGATAAACAGAGAGTTGTATATGATAAACCTATTTATGTAGGTTTTTGTATTTTAGATTTAGCAAAAACCATCATGTATGATTTTCTGTATAACTATGTGAAACCCAAATATGGAAACCGTGCTACCTTACTTTACACTGATACCGACTCTCTGATTTTGCATGTGGCTACCAATAATTTTTATACCGATATGAAGAATGAAATAGACCGGTTCGACACTTCGAATTACTCACAGAATAACCCACATGGTATGCCTATTAATGCATCCATTCTCGGAAAAATGAAAGATGAATTTGCAGGTAAAATTGTCTGGGAATTCTATGGAACTGGGGCTAAAGCCTATTGCGTAAATGTTGATGGAAATTTATCTAAAAAGGCGAAGGGAGCTCCTGACTATATCACGAATAAGAGGCTCAGTCTTGAAGATTATAAGACTGCAGTTGATGTGATGGGAACCCGCATTCGCCGCAATATGAATATATTTCGATCGCATTTGCATGATATGTATGTAGAACTTAAAAATAGAGTAGCCTTATCTTACGCGGACGATAAGCGCTATCTTATACCCAATTCCGAGTACACGCTCGCCTGGGGGCATTATAGTGTGAGGGATGCGGAACCGCAGGAAATTTCATAACAGGAAAAATTATGTTTAGAACAGCATTTCAACTGATGAGTGTTAGGGTTATTTGTTTTATTATTTCTTAACATTATACGCTTATTTTTTTAAAATATTTATTTACACAACATTTTATTAGTATCATTATCATTTATACACAATTTAATTAGATAAGTAAGTACTTATAATCTATTCACAACCTTTCGAAGAGTTGAGGTAGATTTTTCTTGATGTTTGACAACACTGAAAGCGCTGGAACCTTGTTCTTGATAAAAATATTTCCTCCCAATTGTCTTTTATCGAAAACTTCTGAAAACTGCATATCATTATCTTTTTCTCTTCGTAAAATTTTATTTCGTCCTTCAATTTCGCAATATTACGTAAATGATCTTGAATTCTTGCTGTGAGGGTGCTATCCATATCGTATCTTGAAGGCAAAAAAAAATATTTGCTATCTTCAAATACCCGATTTTTATACAGACATTTATAAGTTATCTAGACAAGTCTTAACTCGTTTTTATTCATAAGCTAATTACTTATGGAGGCGTTTTAGACACATCTGAGCACGACTTAAACGTGAACAGACAGATTTATACAGCTGTTTTAGACAAGTCTTAACCCGTCTTAAACGTGAACAAACAGATTTATGCAGGTGTCTGGGTTAAAAGGAGAGGGGGTTCTTAATTTCTAGCAGAAACCTCTAAATATAAGAGTTTAGTTTGATATCTACATCAGTTGTAGAAAAAGTTTGACTGTTATAAACAACATTGCAAAAAATAATGTCATATCCAACGTTTGATAAATATGGTGGTTGTGGTTGCTGCTCTATCGATCCTGAAGTTGAAGAAGGAGAAAACGAAATTTCTTGTGATGAAACTTGTGAAGATAAACCCTTGATTCTAAAGTTTTTGTGGGTGAGGATATTGACACAAATTGAGGATATTGATTTCGCCTTGGGACAATTTGTGCTACTTACTCAAACAAAGTTTCAAGAATTGATTGGTGAACTAAAAAAACATATGACAGTGGAAGACGGTGCTCTGAAATTTAAAAATAGCGGAGATGTGCGTTTTAGAATTCCTATTACTGAGGATATTTATTGTTTTTTTGAACGCTATGAAACTAATATTTCTCTACATATTATAGGTCGTAATATTAATTTACTTTTGTTTGAAGAGGATATAATAGCTCTGTTAAACGTTTCTGACTTACCAGGTGTCCTCACCGATAAAAGTTCCGACATACCAATACTCCAATAATTTTATAGTTAACCCCCCCCCCACTCTTTGTCATTTTTTAGGGTTATTTGAAATATGTAGTTTGTAGTTAGTTTCTGCTTGTCTGTCTAAGTGTAAAGTGTTTTCCTTCTCAAATGAGTATGTCACAAGATACCAATACCTCACCCAGTTGGGACTTTTTAGACTTTGTCCCCCACGTTAACCGCCTTTATGAAGAAAAAATTAAATTTGAGAAAAATTTAGTGTATGAGACAACATTTAACTTATGCTTGATACCAGTTCGAATCTCAATAGGGTTTAGTGTAGCTCGAGATTATGCTCCTGCTGTAGTTATTTCCAGCCTCTCATTAAATTTCGAGCCCACTACTCAAATTTCTTTTTCTGAACATGACTGGGATGATTTTGTTAATAACATTAACCTAAAACCCATTATTAATAGTGAAAGACATTTATGTGAAAATGTGTTGACTTTAACTAACTTTAGTATTACTTGTATACCTCTCTCTGACGCAAATTTGTTAAAAATCGAGAGAAATGGTAATGTAGTTTATTTTTGTAAACACTGGTTGCTACAGTTAATAGAAAACTTTAAGATCGTAAACTGTAGATTAGAATATTTAAAAAGTTTGCATTTTTCAGAATATTATTATAAAGTTTTGCAGTTTAGTCTAAAACACTGTAAAACTGGTAATGATGTTATAAGTTTTATTAAGGAATTCTGTCTTCTCAATTGTTCTGTCATCAATTATTGTATGTTGGATGTTTTAAATTTAGATTTGTCTAGAGTATTATGTGACATTTCTACTATTTACCCTTCTGTTCACATAAATAGTTAAGGAAGTCTAACAGTATGTATAGAGAAAAAAAAATTTAATAAACTCTATATTTCAATTATTTACATTTGCTGTTTTATTTTACATTTATGTCAAGTCAAACAAGAACGGTAAAATGGGTAAAACCTTAATATTATTATTTTTTTGTGCTAATTAACGATGTCGGAATCATTTATCCAAGTTGGCTCCTTAAAGCCTAACCACTTCACTCGAATTTGATTAATATCATTCTTTTTTCTCCGGGCTATAATTTTTTCAATTAAATAAGTGTTTGAATGTTTGGTTTTTTGCAATTAATTTTCGTAAAACCCTCCTTTTATAGGAAAACCCTCAAGATCCTCCAAAATGTATGTAACAGGATCCGTTAAATTTATTTTAGAAATTTTAAAGAGTTCATGAGACCAATTAATTTCATATCTTTTACTGAATATACCTTTGTATTTACTAATTCTTACTACATCTCCAATTTTAAACCTATGTTTATGAGGAGTAACTTTTGGTGTATCATACACAGTCAATCGTGTTTTTGGAGTAATCTGGTTAGGTTTCATTCCTGTGGCGCTATGTTTTGTGTTGTTGTATGAATTTACAACTTCAGTTAAAATATTTACCCACCTATTATTACCATTCAAAGAAAAAAGCTTGTAGATTTTATTTTTCAAAGTGCGAATAACCCTTTCAACGAATGCAGCATTTTTGGTGCTATAAGTTGAGTAATGATTAGCCCCATACTGGCTCATTAATTTTTTAAAATGTTTATTGTACATTTCAGTTCCCTGATCTGACTGAAGATTTTTAGGCGTATATTTTGCTCTTTTTAATATTAAGGAAATAGCTCTGGAGACTTCTAAACCAGTTTTATTTTTCACAGGTTCCACCCAAACATATTTTGAAAAACAGTCAATTACCACTAATATATACCTATAACCATTATTGACTTTCATGTGTGGCTGCATCTCAGCTAAATCTATCTGCCAAAGGTCACCATAACCTTTAATTATTGTTTTACGTCTCATAAAATTTTTTCGAGCGGGTTTGTGTAGCTCGTTAACTATTTCACTTTTTACGTTCATTTTATTTGTGTGTGTGTGTGTGTTCTGATCAGCAATATGCGAGCAACTGAGAGAATATATAAATTTACCACTAATTATATAACACAGTACACCATAATTCTCTATTTTCAAAATAAAAAGACATACACAATAAATATTAAAAAATATTCCTTCTCCTAGTTTGAACCGTGCGAATGTACTCATTTTATTAAAAAATAACTTTCAACTTTTCGATAGACACCTCCACGGTGTGAGCTACAATACACAAGTAACGCAATCAATGTACAATTAAAAAAAAACAAAAAAAAGTATACTAACAATTTCACAAAAGTATCCAAAAAAAATTAAAAAATTTTAAAAAATACTTAAAACTCATTGAGCCTATGTAAATTATTAGTGGTCCTTGCCGAAGCCACTGCTCTCCGAAGTGTCCCTGAACCCATCTCTGGACCTCTACATCCCTGGGAACTTCCGGCAAATCTTGCATTTCCCCCATAACCTGCTGCGGTGGGAACATTCTCCACCACTCGACATCCCCTTCTGCACTCTCTGGTGACTCCGCTCGGTTTTCCTCCATATCCGCTAATGGCAAAATAGACGGTGTTGAAGATCCAGATGAGTGGGCTGCTTCCATGTTCATAGGTTGAGCATCATACACAAATTAATATTGTGCATTTTGTTCAGCATACTCCATTTCTTCAACATGATTTTCGGGAAACCAATGCTGCCCCTCGTGTCCGTAAGGTTGTATTTGTTCCTCGGGAACCCAACGGTGCTCTCCATCAGGCCAGTTTAATGCCTCCATCTCATTTGAAGACTCCGAATGAGAAGACATTATTTTAAACTTGTGCTTTCTAAGTTTGTATTGGTAGGTTAAAGTGATTTTGTTTTTTACTGAAATGAGTACGTTCGCACGGTACAAACTAGGAGAAGGAAATAAATGAGAAATGACGTGTTTTCTACTTTATATAGGTACGACTTTAAAGTCCGAAATCTATAGAAAACTATTCACAAAAGCTTTAAAGTGCATCTAGCCAATAAGAATCACGAAACTCTTACACCTGTGTATCTGAATACCTGTACAGTGTGGGTTTTCGAGGTGTGAGTTTTGCTACAAAAGCAGGATATTAGCGATTTTATATTCAGCACTTTTGTATAGAGGTGTAAAAAGAATCTGATCGGCATTTGGAATGTCTAAGGTTTGTGGGACATTGAAAAAGCTCAAAAAAGTAATTCTTTGTTGAAAATAGAGGATGTGATTTTACCATACAGATAAAGCTTAGATACTAACAAAGGTCTATATGGATAAAATTGTTTCCAAAGCGAGCACTTTTGTAAGTGTGTGTGTGTGTGTGTGTGTGTGATGGTGTGTTTGTATTGCTATAATTGTGGCACTTTGTGTGTGCCTTTACCTGAATTGTGGCATTTTCACTAATTGTGGCACCTTACACGCGGTTCCACAATTTCAAAACAGAAATTGTGGCTTCCTAGAAGGTAATCGCGAGGTTTGAGTCCCGCTTTTAAATAATTGTGGTATCTCCTCTATATCATATAATTTTGGAGTACATGTGAAAAAAGCTTGTAGATTTTATTTTTCAAAGTGCGAATAACCCTTTCAACGAATGCAGCATTTTTGGTGCTATAAGTTGAGTAATGATTAGCCCCATACTGGCTCATTAATTTTTTAAAATGTTTATTGTACATTTCAGTTCCCTGATCTGACTGAAGATTTTTAGGCGTATATTTTGCTCTTTTTAATATTAAGGAAATAGCTCTGGAGACTTCTAAACCAGTTTTATTTTTCACAGGTTCCACCCAAACATATTTTGAAAAACAGTCAATTACCACTAATATATACCTATAACCATTATTGACTTTCATGTGTGGCTGCATCTCAGCTAAATCTATCTGCCAAAGGTCACCATAACCTTTAATTATTGATTTACGTCTCATAAAATTTTTTCGAGCGGGTTTGTGTAGCTCGTTAACTATTTCACTTTTTACGTTCATTTTATTTGTGTGTGTGTGTGTGTGTGTTCTGATCAGCAATATGCGAGCAACTGAGAGAATATATAAATTTACCACTAATTACATAACACAGTACACCATAATTCTCTATTTTCAAAATAAAAAGACATACACAATAAATATTAAAAAATATTCCTTCTCCTAGTTTGAACCGTGCGAACGTACTCATTTTATTAAAAAAATAACTTTCAACTTTTCGATAGACACCTCCACGGTGTGAGCTACAATACACAAGTAACGCAATCAATGTACAATAAAAAAAAAAACAAAAAAAAGTATACTAACAATTTCACAAAAGTATCCAAAAAAAATTAAAAAATTTTAAAAAATACTTAAAACTCATTGAGCCTATGTAAATTATTCTAATAATTTAACTAAAACAAACTTAATTATTCGGTGGTTGAACTTATACCATTTGCATCTTGGTGAGTATCACCCTGCAACTCATCCAAATTTCGAATTCTCACACTTCTTCTCCACCAAGTGGAAGAGTCAGCTCCTCCTTGTCGGTGGTAAAACTCTACTTCGTTAAATTCCTGAGGCTGAGGCGGACTTCTTCCATATCCAGCATCCTCCAGCTCCTCCAAGTCGGCGAGGTTTAGTGGTCCTTGCCGAAGCCACTGCTCTCCGAAGTGTCCCTGAACCCATCTCTGGACCTCTACATCCCTGGGAACTTCCGGCAAATCTTGCATTTCCCCCATAACCTGCTGCGGTGGGAACATTCTCCACCACTCGACATCCCCTTCTGCACTCTCTGGTGACTCCGCTCGGTTTTCCTCCATATCCGCTAATGGCAAAATAGACGGTGTTGAAGATCCAGATGAGTGGGCTGCTTCTATGTTCATAGGTTGAGCATCATACACAAACCAATATTGTGCATTTTGTTCAGCATACTCCATTTCTTCAACATGATTTTCGGGAAACCAATGCTGCCCCTCGTGTCCGTAAGGTTGTATTTGTTCCTCGGGAACCCAACGGTGCTCTCCATCAGGCCAGTTTAATGCCTCCATCTCATTTGAAGACTCCGAATGAGAAGACATTATTTTAATCTTGTGCTTTCTAAGTTTGTATTGGTAGGTTAAAGTGATTTTGTTTTTTACTGAAATGAGTACGTTCGCACGGTACAAACTAGGAGAAGGAAATAAATGAGAAATGACGTGTTTTCTACTTTATATAGGTACGACTTTAAAGTCCGAAATCTATAGAAAACTATTCACAAAAGCTTTAAAGTGCATCTAGCCAATAAGAATCACGAAACTCTTACACCTGTGTATCTGAATACCTGTACAGTGTGGGTTTTCGAGGTGTGAGTTTTGCTACAAAAGCAGGATATTAGCGATTTTATATTCAGCACTTTTGTATAGAGGTGTAAAAAGAATCTGATCGGCATTTGGAATGTCTAAGGTATGTGGGACATTGAAAAAGCTCAAAAAAGTAATTCTTTGTTGAAAATAGAAGATGTGATTTTACCATACAGATAAAGCTTAGATACTAACAAAGCTCTATATGGATAAAATTGTTTCCAAAGCGAGCACTTTTGTAAGTGTGTGTGTGTGTGTGTGTGTGTGATGGTGTGTTTGTATTGCTATAATTGTGGCACTTTGTGTGTGCCTTTACCTGAATTGTGGCATTTTCACTAATTGTGGCACCTTACACGCGGTTCCACAATTTCAAAACAGAAATTGTGGCTTCCTAGAAGGTAATCGCGAGGTTTGAGTCCCGCTTTTAAATAATTGTGGTATCTCCTCTATATCATATAATTTTGGAGTACATGTGAAAAAAGCTTGTAGATTTTATTTTTCAAAGTGCGAATAACCCTTTCAACGAATGCAGCATTTTTGGTGCTATAAGTTGAGTAATGATTAGCCCCATACTGGCTCATTAATTTTTTAAAATGTTTATTGTACATTTCAGTTCCCTGATCGGACTGAAGATTTTTAGGCGTATATTTTGCTCTTTTTAATATTAAGGAAATAGCTCTGGAGACTTCTAAACCAGTTTTATTTTTCACAGGTTCCACCCAAACATATTTTGAAAAACAGTCAATTACCACTAATATATACCTATAACCATTATTGACTTTCATGTGTGGCTGCATCTCAGCTAAATCTATCTGCCAAAGGTTACCATAACCTTTAATTATTGATTTACGTCTCATAAAATTTTTTCGAGCGGGTTTGTGTAGCTCGTTAACTATTTCACTTTTTACGTTCATTTTATTTGTGTGTGTGTGTGTGTGTTCTGATCAGCAATATGCGAGCAACTGAGAGAATATATAAATTTACCACTAATTATATAACACAGTACACCATAATTCTCTATTTTCAAAATAAAAAGACATACACAATAAATATTAAAAAATATTCCTTCTCCTAGTTTGAACCGTGCGAACGTACTCATTTTATTAAAAAATAACTTTCAACTTTTCGATAGACACCTCCACGGTGTGAGCTACAATACACAAGTAACGCAATCAATGTACAATTAAAAAAAAAACAAAAAAAAGTATACTAAAAATTTCACAAAAGTATCCAAAAAAAATTAAAAAATTTTAAAAAATACTTAAAACTCATTGAGCCTATGTAAATTATTCTAATAATTTAACTAAAACAAACTTAATTATTCGGTGGTTGAACTTATACCATTTGCATCTTGGTGAGTATCACCCTGCAACTCATCCAAATTTCGAATTCTCACACTTCTTCTCCACCAAGTGGAAGAGTCAGCTCCTCCTTGTCGGTGGTAAAACTCTACTTCGTTAAATTCCTGAGGCTGAGGCGGACTTCTTCCATATCCAGCATCCTCCAGCTCCTCCAAGTCGGCGAGGTTTAGTGGTCCTTGCCGAAGCCACTGCTCTCCGAAGTGTCCCTGAACCCATCTCTGGACCTCTACATCCCTGGGAACTTCCGGCAAATCTTGCATTTCCCCCATAACCTGCTGCGGTGGGAACATTCTCCACCACTCGACATCCCCTTCTGCACTCTCTGGTGACTCCACTCGGTTTTCCTCCATATCCGCTAATGGCAAAATAGACGGTGTTGAAGATCCAGATGAGTGGGCTGCTTCCATGTTCATAGGTTGAGCATCATACACAAATTAATATTGTGCATTTTGTTCAGCATACTCCATTTCTTCAACATGATTTTCGGGAAACCAATGCTGCCCCTCGTGTCCGTAAGGTTGTATTTGTTCCTCGGGAACCCAACGGTGCTCTCCATCAGGCCAGTTTAATGCCTCCATCTCATTTGAAGACTCCGAATGAGAAGACATTATTTTAATCTTGTGCTTTCTAAGTTTGTATTGGTAGGTTAAAGTGATTTTGTTTTTTACTGAAATGAGTACGTTCGCACGGTACAAACTAGGAGAAGGAAATAAATCAGAAATGACGTGTTTTCTACTTTATTTAGGTACGACTTTAAAGTCCGAAATCTATAGAAAACTATTCACAAAAGCTTTAAAGTGCATCTAGCCAATAAGAATCACGAAACTCTTACACCTGTGTATCGGAATACCTGTACAGTGTGGGTTTTCGAGGTGTGAGTTTTGCTACAAAAGCAGGATATTAGCGATTTTATATTCAGCACTTTTGTATAGAGGTGTAAAAAGAATCTGATCGGCATTTGGAATGTCTAAGGTATGTGGGACATTGAAAAAGCTCAAAAAAGTAATTCTTTGTTGAAAATAGAGGATGTGATTTTACCATACAGATAAAGCTTAGATACTAACAAAGCTCTATATGGATAAAATTGTTTCCAAAGCGAGCACTTTTGTAAGTGTGTGTGTGTGTGTGTGTGTGTGTGTGTGTGTGATGGTGTGTTTGTATTGCTATAATTGTGGCACTTTGTGTGTGCCTTTACCTGAATTGTGGCATTTTCACTAATTGTGGCACCTTACACGCGGTTCCACAATTTCAAAACAGAAATTGTGGCTCCCTAGAAGGTAATCGCGAGGTTTGATTCCCGCTTTTAAATAATTGTGGTATCTCCTCTATATCATATAATTTTGGAGTACATGTGGGAAAAATTAACAAAGATACAGATTTTTTTTTAAATAGTGTGTAAAGTGCCACAATTTAGGTTATAGTAAGTGTATTAAACTCCTCATTTGTGGCATTCATAAATCAAACTGTCAGGTGGCGCCATCTTCTCAAATGGTTTGGACGGATGCAGTGTTGTCATTCTTATAGTATAGCTTAATACCACTTCCAAATCAAACAGTAGATATGCCAATAAAGTGCTTCAAAGTTTGTTATTGCACTTCTTGTGTTATTGTATAATGCTTTCTTCAAGTTGTTTCATGGGTATTATTAGCACTGAGATGTTTTTTCTGCTTTAAGAATAGTGTGGTTCGAAATATCAGTTTGCCAAAAATTAGCAAAGTACCTAATCACTTTGCAGCATTTGTTGCTTTTGATTTTGAGAAAATGGTATTTTAAAACTAGTGATATGGCCACTATATGAGCAATTTGATGCAATTTCTGTAAAACGTGTTTAGATATTTGAATGAAACTTTATAGCACTGACACGTATGAAAATCGGTTATTTTTTAGGAACAAGGTATTTTATTTTCACCAGTGGGTTGAGTGTCACTATTGTCACGACATTGGAAACTAGGGGATTAATATTTAAAATGATAGGTGGGAACTATTTATTGTAAAGTTACAATATTTGACTGGGCGTTAATTTACGCTTTAAATCTCTAATCTTTAAATGGGTACCGGGTCGTCGTTACCTCCCCCGAAGGGTCCTATGCTGATTTTCTCACTGAATGGGGGCTTTCAAAAATATGGGGGGTTTATATTTAAAATAAGAAGAGGCTATACAAGTAAACTTCTATTTTCTGTGCCTTAAAATTGCTGCCACGTATCGTGCACCGTATCGTGCCAACCAATTTAGCGTACTTCAGGGGTACTCCTGTGCGTACCCCTGGCTTCTCTTAAGACAACAAGGACTTCTAGGGCAACTTTCTTCCTTGTACTCGGACGATAACAAATTTTGGAAAACACTTAATTATCGTACACTTAATATACTTATAAACTCTTCGACGGGTGGTCGTTCGTCTATCTGACGTAACGCCCCCAAAAGGATCAACCCGAACTTCAAAAGATCTTGGAGTCTTGCCTACGTGCAAGCCACCGAGCAAGTCCTCATCGCTAGCCCAAAAATCCTCGAGCTTACTTCTCTTTTCGTCAGCACTTTTTTTCCAATGCATTGCAATGTTCTTTTCCATGACGTCAATCAGCGGTTCGAAGTACCCACTTGTTGAACAAATTTACGATCTATGATTTATAAATTTGGGTCAACTATTCCGTGGTTACTAAACCGGTCATCGGCCGACCATTTCTAAGGACGCTGCAATTTTATGTATTTTTGCTTCTTTGTGACACTATGTTCTTGGATATTTTAAGAAGAAAAAGTGACGGGAGTTAACACTTTTTTGCCAGTTCCTCCCTACCTTGTTCAATTCTTAAGAAAAATTAGTTTTGTTGCTGTTTGTTGCACGATTCATAATTTTTTAGGGAAAAAACCATTCTAATGCGAGCCTTAAAAGACTATTTTGGGAAATACATCCCTTTAAAACAATGTTTAAATTGTAAAGTCTCGCATGCCCTGTGAAGGCACAATAACATTTTCTCCATCTGCGAAGTAGTCTTTGTATCCACACAACCTTGAGTTGTTAAACTTAAGGGGAGGTACCTACCATGATTCTTAGTTTTGATCATTTAAGGGGGCAATGCCACCGACCACATCTACGTTCGTTTTTGGCCTATATTTTTTTAATCTTGTTAGGTCGGTGTTGGTAGATATACCAAATGCAGCACTGAAATGCTTTGATGCCATTAACATTGTCAAACTGGAGCCCAAAATGTTCTCAAAAAAACAATCGCTCCATTTAATGTAATGCAATGCCTGAAGTAATTACTGTAGTAGTTTGAAAGTCGCGCTTTCGCTCTCAAATCCCTTAGTAATGCTTAGGACCACTTTTACGAGTTCAAGTAAAACTTCAGATTGAAGATAAAACACCACACCTGATGTACATTGCATTGTTTACCTGACAGATAAACAATGCAATGTAGGTTATATCTGTAGTTTTATCTTCAATCTGAAGTTTTACTTGAACTTGTAAAAGTCACCCTTATAGGTTTTACAACTATCAGTAAAACTTCAGTTTGAAGTTAAAACACCAATAATGACGTAGTATTTATCTGTCAGGTAACAATGCAATCTACGTCATGACTGGTGTTTTAACTTCAAACTGAAGTTTTACTGATAGTTGTAAAAGTCACCTTTAGTAATGTAATATCCCACCTTTTTCAATTTCCACCTGTGGTTCTTTTAAAACCCCCAAAATCGTGCCAGCAAACACTTACTTTTCCGTTACAATTTTGATCTAAATTTTTGGAGCCGAAACTGAAAAAACTGAGATAGTACTTACCTTGAAACCTATTTTTTCTAAGCTCATGAAAAAATTTAGATCATAAAAATGGTTAGTTACTTCAGGCATTACAATTTAAAATACCTCTGCATTTCGCCAAATTAACACGTCAAAAAGTCAAAATTACGGCAAGTGAAAATGCCACCCCGATCACATTGACTAAAAACCAATATTATATCGTCAGCAATGTTGCCAACACTGTTACGCAATAAAACAAAAAAAAAATTCAAAAACCATTTAGTGTATAAAAATATTCTACGATTCTCAGTAAATTTTTAATCCTTAAAATGGTTTACACATATTCCCATTATCTTATACCTACATTTAATTAAGCCTCGAATTCCTGAAAACAAATATAATGCAGTTTTCAAATAACCAACGAAAAATTAAATTCTCCACAAGTAACATCATTTTTATGAAAGTATAACTTATTTCTTAAATAATAACGGCAAAAAGTAAATTAGCCAAACTTCAATTTGAGCAAAATAATAATAAGTTTATAGCAAACTTGCTCAAGCTTTTTGTAACTTTTGCATTTTTGTGATCTGATTTTTGACGCAAAACTTGATGTCAGTCCACTTGCGGTTATTTAGCGTTGTATGTTTTTTCTGGCACGCTTCACAGTCCGCTTTGCCTGGTACAATTCCTTTTTTTTATTTGTACTCTGAAATACTCCAAGACTGCCCTTTTGTCATTAGTATCCCATGAGATCTTCGTATTGCTTCGTTTATTTCCTAAAAAAATAATTATTTAGTTTACCATACAAAATATATTGTGCATTCTAAGGAAATTAAGTGCGACTGCCACAAAATGCCTAACTTTGACTACCTATTTATTTGCCGATTTTAACAAAATCAAGTAATTTATAATTCCACTCCATCTAGAACTTTATTTCGCAAAAAATTAAGATTTTTATAACTCCTTTAAACAGTATGTCCTCGATCGAAGGAGATGCCGACCACTGACCGAAAAAATGTTTTTTCAATTTTCTGATAAGTAATGTAGTATAATCGTGTGTTATATACCAAGGTAGTGAAAAACATAATTATGAACCGAGCGTGCGCGCTTCGGGATTCGGAAAGACGCGAGGGCCAATGAATATAATTTTTTCAGCTCCTAGTTTTTAAAAACTAAGATTAATTTGTATTACTTACGAATAAACTAAAAAAAAGAATTATAATATTGAACAAATTAAACAACTACAACATCCTGTAATGCATTAATTCGTAGCAGTCCATGATTCGGGGAGTATTTACTTTAAAATGAAATTAAAAATAGGCGGATGGGAAATTAGTACAGAAAATGGTATGTAAAAAATGTCTGAATGTAAAATATCACCCTCTTTGGCTTTTTGATGGAAAATATAAGTGCTTTGAATGAAGGATTTATTCATTATAGTTAAAAGTCTCTACGTATATAATGAATCAATTATTAACCGCTTATTCAAGTATTTTCGAAACAGCTATAGAAAACCTACTTCTCAGTCAAGTAGCACACCCATTAATGGTGTCTTTCTGTAGTTGAAAAAAAAATGTTAAAAATGTCTGTCTAGCGATTTAAAAAAGAAAACGTTAAGATAAAGTTTGAGAAAATTTAAAAAAGAGAACCAATTCAACTAATAACAAATCATGAAAATATAATTCAAACTCCGGGTTTAATAAATTAAATTAAGCAAAGTTTACCAATCAAACACGCCTAGTTGCTTTAAAAGGAACTGATTGATAATGCCCTGTGGCAGCCACCTGTATAAGTACGCATATATACCATATTCACTTATTTTTGGCACCTCGTTACCTTTTAAACCGTCATTTTTTTTATACGTATCTCTTTTCCGCACATGATGAGAAGATAAAAGAGGATAAAAATGTCAAAGTCAGATTTCCAACACCTACTTGACGGCAATAATAAGTGAATGGTTTATACCTTTTATAGCTGCCTTTCCAGACGATGTCTTACGCTTTACTTTTTGTGATAATACATTCAATTCGCTTCTATTATCGTCTTCGCTACTTTCACCAACATCTCTACGTTCCAGCGGTGAACTTTCATTCACAAAAAAGTTTCGGATTTCATTCGCGTTATCAGTGACCTCTTGCTCATATTCTTCGTTATCTTCATCCTCTTCAATTGGTAATTCTGAAAAAGAATTATTTATTTCACCAAACAACCCATATCTGCTAAAATGATGCTTTAATGAAAAATGCATTGCAAAGTCGGATAGTGTAAAGTGGATAGTCGATAGATAATAATCCTGACTTTTTCAAATTTTAATTAAATGTGTAAACATACGTGATTTCATGCTACATACCTCCTAGTTTAATGTCTTTTAATTGCTTTCCAGCGAATTTATTTGCTTCTCCAGTGTCCGCAGCCATTAAAAGTCTACTAACTTTAGTAAGTTCCACTACGTCCTCGTGCAATCTGTAGAACTCCCTGTGAACTCTAATATCGTGGCCCAAATGCCTGGCGAGCCAGTCGTACTCGTTTTCAGATAAATCGAATACTTGGCACACTGTGGCCACATATTTTCGCAACTTTGTGCTTGTGATGAGAACTGGCTTTTCCAATTCGTCTATTTCCCCTACAATTTTTCTAATGACGTCGGGTCCTCTTAGATGTGTTAATGCCATGATACTTCTTGAAAATATGTAGTATTTTGTTGATTGATTCCAATAGCTTCGGAACGATGATTGATTAGGATATCAATTCCTTCTTTGACTTCAGGTGTCAACAGTACTGGAACAATTCTGCCTCGTTTACCAATTATATTTACAATTATATGACGCTCTGCCAGCTTAACCTCATAAGGTGTTAATGCGGTTATTAATTCTTGATTTGATTGTTGGGACCATGAGGGGCGTGTGGTGTATTGTTCAATGGTCATCTTGGAAGCTTCCCCTGCTCGTCGCTTATTGAATAAAATAATTCTGCAAAGAATAAATTTCGCTAAACGGCTCCAATTTTCTGCGGAAGGTGATTTTATTAATTCTGTTTGAGCTTGTTTTATTCCTCTTTCTATATAATCATTGCATTTTAGTAGGTCGCTCGTTAAAGGTAACAGTTGGCCTACATTTATCTTCTTCTTATATAGAGTGGACAGCGCATTTGAAGATATTCTTATTTGCCACTCGAGTTCCATTAAATAACAAAAGCCCAATAGGGTTTCATTTCGACGTAAATTTTCCTGCCTAAGGGCCACACCTCTTTCGATATTAGCGCATTTTTTAAAGGAATGCCCTAATTTTAAAACCAAGGATGGTATCATGAATTCAGGTCTCTTGGTTGCATCGTTTTGATGCCTTCCACACAGCTGCTTAACTGCTTGAACCACTATGTCAAATCTTTGAGGTGTTAAGAGATCAAAGAGTGTCACATTTTGGGACATCATTTCCCTTGTAGTCATTACTAATGTGGCGAGCTGCCGCATGTTTTGGCGAATGAGCTCAGATTGGGTTAATCCATATTTTTCGAACTGCATTGCTCCAAATTTCAAAATAAGATTATCCTCTCTGCAACAGTCATCACCACGAAGGTTATTAACAATACATTTCTTATATTCACTCGAAAATTCGGTGCCGAAAACATTGCTCAAAATGGCATTACTTTCGGCAATAATTTGTCTGCTTGCATTTTCAGGATTAACATCATCAGTTTCATTGTTTGAGTCTTTCTTTGCACAGTTGGTTTTCAAGTGGTGCCACAAATGTTTTTTTAAAAGAAATCCGAGACAATTTGGGCAAGGACCATAATGACTGTATTTGTTGATGAGAATTTCATTCGTTGTTGGTCTTCTTACTAAGATCAGTTCTCCTTGTTTACGTGCCATTACCTCACAATTATAATGAAAATCTCCTGCTCTTATTATTTCACAAAAAAGCTCCTTTCGTTTATTGGATTTCTTTGGTAAAGCTAAAGCCCGTGCAACATCCATCTCCTTCGAATGCTTCACTTCAAGATGTCTACCCATATGCAAGATCATATCGTGACAATAGTAGCATGAATGTTTTTTATCTCTAACTCTTTTTCCTTCTGATTTTTTTTTAGCGGCGGCGATTTTGACACTGTTTGCTGTATGTTCGTTTGTAATAATTTTGGTCGTGCTGTCTGCTGTTACAGAGCGGGAAAAATCTGTGCATTTTATTGGAGGTTTTATTTGGACATTATCAATAACATTTATCTTATTTTCCGATTTAAGCTTTGTCAAATCGATGTCTACTTGAAGTGACGGAATTATCCTGTTCATACTCAAACTCGTTGAGATGCTTATCTCCTAATCTGTATCCTGAAGTAGAAGGTTCGTTCGCGTCTACGATTATGTCGTATGACGTATTAATGTTTGGTTTGCGCTTTGATTTCGGCTTACGTTGCTTTAAAGGTGCAAGTTTTTTGGCAATTTGCCGTCTTTTGCTTTTCTTAATTTCACATTTGGGACTATTATCGCTATTTGGTAGTACGGTACCGTCATAATAGGAGCTGTCAGTATCGTCACTGGGAAGATATTCGCTTCCGGAAGTTTTATCCTCGGAAACGGAATCGTAATTATCGACTTCTTTCGGTGATACCCCACTTTCCATATTCGCCTTACTGGTTCTACTTGAATCTATGCCGCAAGTTGTTTATATGCTGATATTTTTTTCAGCAATCTCTGTTGATTCTATTTTATTTAGTTGTATATCTTTTATATTAAGATTGCCAATATTTGTCTCAGACTGCGCTACAGTGTCATCACATCTCGAAGGAACACTACGCCTTATAATCTTATCCAACTGTCTCGAGTGATGCCATCCTGTTAAAACATAACATATTATATACGGATGTTCTAATAGTGAATATGAGAAAAATAATCAGTTATATAAAATCAGTTATAAAAAATATGTTTTTTTTTAGCTATATTTGAAAGCCACACACTGGCAAAAATAGTAGGGTAGGCATTGGCAGGGGCTTCATAGGCCAGTATTTTGAGCTTATGAACCCATGTCCGAAGAAGCCCCCGTTCGGAGATGCGGTTGTTTTAAAATGAACTCTTCGTGCCAGATGGTTAGACCACCCATTGTACACGAAAAGGGTTTACTTGACTCTTTCTGAACACCATAGTCATTTTCGTTTCACAGCGGTTCTGGTTCCGGTTAACATAGAAATGACAGACCAGCTGATTTTCAGCAAAGCTGATTGATTGAAATTCAGCTGGTCTGTCATTTTTATGTCAACCAGAACCAGAACCCGGTGCGAAACGAAAATAACCCATGTAGTTTTTCTTGTCATTCTCAGGTTGACAGAACTTTCAACTTTCAAAAACATTAGATTATTGTCGTTCCGTTGAAGGTTCCGTCAACCTGAGATTGACGAGAAACACTACATGGTGTTCAGAAACTGTGAAGAAAACCCCGTCCTTGTACGATGGGTTGCCTACCCATCTGACACAAAGAATCTATTTTTAAAAGATTCGTATCTCCAAACGGGGGGCTTCTTCGGATATGAATTCATTTACTCACAGTACTTACCTCTAAAGCCCCTACCTGTCCTATAATTTTGGCCAAAGTTACCGTTATCACCCTGGACCTATAGTACCACATACGATGTGTTCATTATAAAACTTCATCTAGCAGGCTATGCATTTTTTGACAGAAAAGGATGACATAATCAGAATAAATGGACTTTTGATTCTCCATCCTTTTCTTTTGACATTTCACAGCCAACTAGATGAAGTTTTATAAAGAACACTATATGTATATCGTATGCATCACATAAGAATTTTTAATTTATAATAGATAAATTTTGACTACCTCTTCAGATTCTGCTACATTAATGAAAAAGGAGATACAGCTCTAAAAACAAGTAACTGTAACGAACAAATTGCATTAAAAAAAAAACGAAATTTATTATTTTTTCTGAAAATGTTTAAAAACCATATTTTTCAGATTTCAAATTTTCCTGTCGACTATTTTTTAAATTTAATTTAATTTAAATTTATTATAAGTACACCGGGTGACACAAGAAGTACTAGCCAAGCGATAATTCTGGTTAAAAGAATGCTAATATTTTGAAATTTTGGGGATGAATCTAGTAGCGTAGTACCTGCAAATTGCACATAAGTATTTCTAATTTGCGTTTCCGGTTTCACCAGAAGTGACGTCACTTTTATTATTTCAAATAGAACAACCTGTATATTTGTCAATTCTCGGATTCTACCTCGAATTCTGAGTTATTAACATGTAACATAGTGTATGTCTAGCTCTTACTGTTACCGAGCAAATCGCGGCCGAACGTTCCATATCAGCAATAATTAATGTTGATTTTTATTGACACGAATGAATATCAATCAGCCTCGATTTCACAGATGACTATTTTTTTAGGTTCTGTACCAACCAGTTTTAGAAAAAAAAGTATTTCCAAGATGTCATGGAATGTTATTTCCATAACTTCCAATGGAACACCTAATTTTATTCCTAACATTTGGACCATATATTTATGGTTCAATTTCTCGAAAACGACTGGTTTTACTCAAACACTTTAAAGAAGTAATGTATGAAATTGAATAAGAAATCCAAATGTTAGGAATAAAATAGGTGTTTCCATTAGAAGTTTTGGAGATAAATGTCTTCAAAAAATCAACTTTCCACTTTTTCCATGACGATTTGGAAAAACTTTTTTTTAATGTTGGTTAGTAGAGAACCTAAAAAAATAGTCATCTGTGAAATCGAGGTTGATTGATATTCATTTGTTTCCATAACAATCAACATTTCTTATTGATGATATGGAACGTTCGGGCGCGGTTTTCTCGAAAACGGTAAGAGGTAGGCATACACTATGTTACATATTAATAACATATAACTCGAAGTAGAATCCGAAAATGAACAAACATACAGGGTGTTCCATTTGAAATAATAAAAGTGACGTCACTTCGGGTGAAACCGGAAAAGCAAATTAGTCATACTTACGTGAAATTTGTAGGTACTAAGCTACTATATTTGAGGAGGTGATCTGCAAACTGCAGTTTTTGAAAATCACTTTGTTTTAAGATACAGAGGTATTTAGAGTGTGCCTAATTGAAAAATAAAATGTTGCTGCAGATGTCATATTCTAAAGTAGTAAAAGTTCTAAAAATGAATACACTCATCTGCGAAAATCCATCTTGGATCATACCCAAGTTACACAACATTAAAGAACAAAAAACTGCACTTTGATTTTCCGTGACCATAAAAACTGCGTTTTGATAAACCGAGGTAACCAAAATAGCAGTTTTCGACAGAAAAAATGTTTTTTATTCCTGTTATTAGTATCAAAAACAAAAATGTAACATCAAAACTAAAAAAAAAACAAAAAATTCGTAAGTACATAATAGGTAGTACTTTTTTAGATTTTTAATCCTATGTCTTCCTCCTGACAATCACACAACTCTTGGTCTTGCTCCGCAGTTTCTCTCTCTTCGTCTTGGTTGTCATCCCCTGTCCTATGTCTTAGACGTTCATTTAGTAGGTTCTTGTACCATGTAAAGGTTGGATTTTCTTCCCACTTTTCCTGATATTGTTTTAATAGGGTCTCAAGGTTTTCTAGTTTTACTTTTTTTATGTCATTATGTAGTTCGATTTCTTTGAGCTGACAGGTCTGTAATGTCGCTCCGCGTTTCATGTAACTCAGGTATTGTTTTCCGGAATCGTTTCTGTAAAAAGCCTCTAATTTCACTAAACACGCGCCACGTGATCTTTTCAAATGGATTCGTTTAGCTTCTTGAATACCATCAACTTTCTTGAATTTTGACAGGGATAGTTCCTTCCAATCACGCAAATTCCAATGCTCACCTAGCACTTGAACCTTTGCACCAACCTCCTCAAAGATTTTCCAATATTCCTCCTTCGTCGTAATTTCAGAACACTTTCGGCAGATTTTCTCTATCCTGCCAAATACTCTGTCCGCAGGCAAATAAGAGTGCCCCCTCACAGGAAAGAAGAGAAATACATCTTTAATATTATTTGGTGCTTTATTGGAAAGCCAAAACATTAACATGTGGATGACAAAAGAATTTTTATTTTGGCCCCCGCAACCATCCGCGAAGAGCCTTATAGAGTTGCACTGTTCTGGAAATTTCCGATTCATCAAAAAGTGATAAAGAGCTGATCCTATCTCATTTGGGCCCCTTTTTGCTAGATTCTCGGTCCAACAATAACAGTAAGGGTTTCTTGTACTAGGTTCGACAATGCAAAAGTTGTACAAAGCCAGCTGACGTAAATAAAACGCCTCTTGTATATTCATTTTAGGCAAAGCATGAACCTGCTGCAAATCAAAACATACCGTAAAACTATTCTCCGGACTTTCTTTCAGAAATGCATGGAATTGCTGGGCCCTCAACTTATGAACTCTTAGTTCAGTAATTGACTTGACTTTTAACTTTACATCCTCCGTGAACTTAATTGTGTTTTTTAAACGAGTGCATAGACTGCATACATCTTGTGCTGGGGTACCAAAACCGACGTTGAAATCGCGCACAAAAATGTTATAAAAAAAACGACGAGACACTTTTAAGTTCGGCTCAACAGAGTCATTATAAATTTTCGACAATTTCGTTATATTTAAATTGGACGATAGGTAAAGTCTTTTTGATTTGTTACGATTATAATGACTTTCACTCGCTTGTAAATTTCCTATGAAGTTCTTAACACTGTCTCTCCTTTTTTGATACTGTTTGCTCCTTCGGTCACCCCCTCTTTTTTCGACTAGGTGCCCTTCTGCCTTCTTATTTCCAATAGTAAGAATATTCCGTTGCGAAATCTTTAAAGCAGCTAGAAAAGTTTTTTGACAAACCGTCAGTCTTTCACTGCTTTTGTTTTTCAAACAATAATTTAGTCGAATTCCTTGGCCTTTGGTTTTTAGTAACTCCTTTACTTTTTTCTTCTTAGGCTGTTTCACTTCAATCATGTGTGATATTTTTTCATCTATAACAGTTTTTACAGGTTTCCTGTACAGAAACTCTCTGATACACTTCACATCTTCTTTGGAGATTTCGTGGCACCGAAACTTACTTTTAGCACCATGTTTACATAACACTTCAAAGTCTTCCGCATTAGGCATATGATTCGCGTATCTAATTAAAAACAAATAAAATGAAAACTCGCTACTCACCGGTTAAAACTTAAATTAAAACTTACCGAACCCTTTTTGTTACTTCTCTCTTTGTAAGAGCACATTTTCTTTTCCGTGAACCATCAGATACCTCTTTGACTATTACTAAACTACTATCACACATTTTTTCTGTAAAAATATCTACTTCAAACAATCAGGGATGTTAGCTGAATACAAACTATAACCTAACTCTACTCGAAAATTGCATGTAAACAACTAAATAGATTCAGAAATAATTCCCCACTTACTTCTAAAAAATACTGCGTTTTGTCGGGCAAGCGACAATCTGTACAGCAGTATCCGTTTACTAAGTTGCGTTTTGATATTCCAAGACGGTATACATATACTGCGTTTTGTTTATCCAACTAAAGGCCAATAACTGCGTTTTGCAGATCATGAGGAACTTCTACCCGGATTTTAACACAGAAAAAATGCAATTTGATGTTCCAAACATGGCTTATCATGAAGAAGCCTGTTTAAAATATCATATCCCATGTCAAACTCAATTTGGTCGATTTGGTCAAAAACTGCGGTTTGCAGATCACCTCCTCATTTAACCCCAAAATTTCAAAATGTTAGCATCCCTTTAACCACAGTTATGGCTTGGTTAGTAATTCCTGTGTCACCCGGAATATTTCTGCATTTTCTAGATGTTATATTATATTTCATTTAGGTTTCAATTAGGTTGATAAATACCGCAATGAGATAATTATAGTACTTGCTTTATGAATTAGATAAAATTTGCATTAAGGTGTTCGCAGCCTTTTTAATGTATTTTGCTTGCTGCAAATAGAACGGTTCTTCAATATTACTGAGCGACTTGAATACGAAATAAGAAAGATAAAAGATGAGAATTTAGTTATACCTAGAACGTCATTTGTTTTTCAAGTTGTAAGGTATTTCCATCATTTTTCTATCACTAACTTGAACTAACCTGAAAGCGAGGTCAAAATGTACCTATATGTATTCAGAAATAAAAGATTTTGCATTTATTATGCGTACTTTATGCGTGGCCCTCTATAATAAAATTATACAGGGTGTTTCAAAGTTTTCTTGCATAATTGTAATAGTGTTTCGACCCAAAATAAGGCAAAAAAGGCGGATATACATTGATATAAACATAGGTTCGCAGACGTTTCGTTTCCGAGATACAAGGTGTCGAAGTTTAAAATTTTATGTTTTTTTTAAGTTTTGCTTGCCTTATCTCAAATTTGGGATATAGTTGCTATTGCTAATTTAGGTCTACCTACAGGAATATGCCAGATAGCGCCTTTTTGATACATTTACGTAGTATGTATCGCAAAATCGTTATATAAGAGATAGAAGAAATGATCAAACCTGATTACATAATATCGGGTTCAAATTATAAGTTAAATTTTATAGTGTAATTTGTTTCATAGCTAACCGGTTTCGATATACAGAGCGGTTTTAAAAAACTTTCCGCTTGAGAAATTAGATGCCTATTTTAATTACTAGATACCTATTTATAATAACTAATAAGAGCTTTTAAAAAAGGTAGTAATAGAAACAAAATAAATAAGATATAAAGGCCTGCAGATTCTCGGAATCGGATAGCATATCTAACGGAGTAGACCAAGTTAGCAGCTTTGCAGTTTTAGACAATCAATTCAAAACCACTATTGTTTTTTTAAGTTTGTGTTTCACTGGATATTTAGCAAAAACCTAATTTTATAGATTTGTTTTAATCGATCTAGCGGAGCTATTATTGACTAGAGCAATGAAGTAAATACGAAAGTTGTAGACATTTTTTTCCCTCAAAATATAACATTTTTGACAATGCCGGACTTATACAGCGAATAGGAAAAAAAATATTTTTCTTTTCGCGCTTTTTCACGCTTTTTCGAAAAATCAACATCAACGGAGATACAGAATGTCAAAGTTTAACTTAAAAAAATTAAATTTATTAATAACTGCCAAACCACTTAAGATAAACAGATCTTTATAAGTATTAAAAGATACGTGGTAGGGAAATTCTTCAATAAATAGAACATTTTGAGGTTTACCGGTCGCGCGCCTATAAAAAAGTTGTATTTTTTTATTGATATTTCGAAAATGGAAAAGTCTTTCTGAAAGTATTTTCTGATGCTCTATTCGCTGGTGACAAGATAATTCCAACTTTGGAATCACCCTGAATATTTGTTCTTTCCAAAATGAAAATTGTAACATAAAGCGATTTCCTCGCGGATTGATCTGAGAGTAACAATATGGCCGCCGAAAGTGTCTACGTGCGCCTGACCCGTTGTCAAACGCCGTAATAGAGCAAGGAAAAGTAGTTATAGGCGGCCATATCGCTCTCAGATCAATCCGAGATAAATCCCAATTATTATATTAATTCTTTGGCACTGACAACTAACAGCAATTATGTCAATTTAAAATTTTAATTATTATTATTATAACTAATATAATTATTATATATAACTATTATATACCCATTTTGATATCATTTGTTAATTCAAATTTAGATTTAAACCAAAGATAAATTAAAAGGTTGTAACGAAGTTACTAATTTTCTTTATCAGTTCTAGGGGATGACAAATTAATTGTGAGATAAAACTAAACGAGGACTACAGTTCGGTGTAAACGTAATTAATCCGGTGTCAAGGTAAACATACGAGGTTAACAGTCTTTGGTTAATAAGAGGATGTCAATATCTAAAATAAAGTATTTTCTGTGAACCTCGTATGAAACTAATACCTTTGATCTCGGGACCTGCACTTGGATCCCAGGGGAGAATCGAAGGGTATTGTTGTTCAGCTATAAAAGACGGCCGCATGACAGTTTTTGGAGATTCTGGCTCCGACTCTTGAAGAAGCAAGAGCTAAATTTAAAACCGATTAAAAGGGTAAATATGAGCAATACACTAGAGATACACCGTGCTTGGCAATAGTCGAGCCCCACGACACTTACACCGCGCCTGGTAGTAGTCGGGCCCCATTCATTACACCATGCCTGGCAGTAGTCGGGTCCCCCGCATTTACATATACCCTGCTTGGCAGTAGTCGAGCCCCATTACACTAACCTCACGCCTGGCAGTAGTCGGGCCCCATTCATTTACACCGTGCTTGGCAGTAGTCGAGCCCCATTATACTAACCTCACGCCTGGCAGTAGTCGGGCCCCATTTATTTACACCGTGCCTGGCAGTAGTCGGGTCCCCCGCATTTACATATACCGTGCTTGGCAGTAGTCGAGCCCCACTACACTAACACCGCGCCTGGTAGTAGTCGGGTCCCACTTTATATACACCGTGCCTGACAATAGTCGGGTGTCACTCACCGTAAAACCGTTTCATTCCTGGACTTTAACCTTACTGTGTCACCCGTTATAAACCAAGATACCGTACTCACTGATCCTTCCATATCTATAATCATCTTCCTCGACCGTCGCATATCCCTCTCTGGTTGTTTGTAATATTGTGCGTTAGACAAGTTATAGATTTATAAGCAGCTCGTTGAATGTATGTCTCTTACGTTAAATAGAAACTATTGAGCAGTCTCTTGTCTTTCACTAAAGCTCTAAAGTACTTAACAAATTGACCCCTGGAATTACCATTCTCCACTGTCTAAAGGCTTACCCGAAAGGCATTTGTGGACCCTCTACCACACTAAAACTATAGAGGGTGGCGCACGAGAAATCCGATGCAGCGTCACAAATTATGGCGCCCGAGCAGGGACCGTTTTGTCTTGAGGAGTGAAGGTTCCGTCCGTACGAAGGTGCTCACCGTTCGCTGATCGTTGATCTAAAAGTTGGTTGTTATCGGTGTCCCTACCGTCGTGTTCTTGTTGCTCAAGTACTTGTCTATCAATTTCCGTCCGCTTACCGTTTATTTTCTACTTCTAGGGTACTTTATTCCGCAAAAGGGGGCCCCATTTCTGACATTAACCTTTCCAAACGTGACATCTTTCAGATTATATTTGAAGTCCGTTGTCAACAATTTTTTTTTTGAAGTGTAACCTTTTACCATGATGTTTAATCTCCTGTCAATTTTAAAGCTGTGGTTACACCGTCTTTTCTTTTTCTCCGTTTTGGAACCCTCACCATCTGGAAATCATTCCAACCAGAATGAAAGTCTGCCGTTGACCGAAGAAACCGAGCTAAATTTAATAAATCAATTAAGCAAAGCGCAATTGATCCGGGAATTGCAGAAGTTTAATTTGGAGATAACCGGAACTGTTAGAGTTTTAAAAAAGCGATTGATAAAATATTTGAGAAGTCGAAATAGACAAATGACCGAAGATGAATCAGAATCTGAAACTGAACAAAATCTAAGGATTGACCACACGCCTACTACTGTTACCGCACCGTTACCGAATCTACATCCCGAAGAGATTTCTTGTCAACCGTTTACTGTTACCGCACCGCTACCGAATGAAAATTCTGGAAGGGATGTCCGACCGTCTGCTACTTTTGCCGAACCGTGCTATTCCGAGATTCCAAATTGTTTCCAGGTACCAAATCAAACGACCGTGACATTTTCAAATGCTCAACCTATGTTGCAACCACTAGTTAACGTGCATAAATGGAATTTATACTTTGATCGAAGTAACAATCCAATAGATTTCATGGAGCAAATACACGAGATATGTGTTGCTCAAAACGTCGATGTTACTCAGCTATTGGATCATATGCCGATATTGCTCCGGGGGCAAGCAGCTTTATGGTTCCGTAACAATAGACGCTTTTGGCGGACATGGCCTGAATTCCTTGTTGATTTTCGATCGTTCTTTTACCCGCTAAATTTGGAAGAAAACTTGGAAGCCGAAATCAGTCGACGTTTACAACGACCTGATGAACCGACCATACGTTACGTCACCGATCTCCAGACTCTAATTCGCAGACATGGTGGAATTAGTGCGACACAAGAGTTGCAGTGGCTCTACCGGAACTTACTACCTGAATTTAGGCAGCAACTTCGGAAAACTGATTATTGCGATGTAGTCAGTTTCTCTAGAGCAATTAGAGAGATAGAAGTTTTGTTTGAAGAGCTAAGTCATAGAGCACAACCGATCCAAACGAGACTTCCATTCCAATCCAGACCGCGAAACTCTAGAGCTCCGTTAGTTACTCCGAATACCAATGTTAACGATCAACGACAAAGGTATGAAAATAACTATGGTAACCGACCTTCAACGTCCCAAGAAGATTGTACTAGCCCGAGAACCGATAGAAGAGTTATTTGCTGGAGATGTGGAGAAATAGGACATCTCCGAATCGACTGCCGTAACCGTCCGAAAATATTTTGTTCAAGATGTGGAACCGAAGGAGTTTTAACCCGTGATTGTAGGTGCCAGAGAAGGGAAAACTGAACCGGGATCGTGATAATCCGAGGTCCACTCGATCCCTGAATAACAGGACCTCCATCGTTAACCAATGTTCAAGAAGTAATGTACCGAAACCCAATAACCGTATACCGATAACCGATAACCGACCGCATATCTCCGTTAATGTGTATGGAAAGACATACACCGCCCTAGTCGATACTGGCTCTGCTTGTTCCTATGTAGGAGACAAACTCGCTCATGTTTGTTTAGAGTTACGAAGTTCCAAGATTGGACCATCCATAGATACCGCTGTGGTGGCCAACGGAACCACCGTCGAGATTAAAGAAGCATTTCTGGTACCGTTAAATTTAGGAAATGTTTCCATAACCGTAAACCTCGCCCACCTACCTGAACTACGAAGCGAAATTGTAATAGGAATGGACATACTGTCCCGCCATCCATTCACTATTGATCTACAAAGAAGCCAGATCCGTTACCGTAACCGTCTACTACCGTCCGCTCATCCCATTTGTAGTCCTATTGAGGATGTGGGAACTGGAAATATTAAACCGTCACTGGAATTAAGCCAAGATGAAAAGTCGAATCTTACCGAAGCTCCGGTGTTACAAATCAAGTACCGTAAAGGAGTTCTAAATAAAGTAGCGGGTGTACTTTCAAGGGATTCTGTGAAAACTGATTTAACCGAGGCACATTTAGAAGAAATGTGTTTGCTGGAGAACACTAATTTATGTAACTGATACCGAAATAAGAAGATAGCCCTAGGGTCGAATCCCATGGCGTTTCCTGATTATTGTCTACGAGAAGGACAATTATACCGTCGTTTTTGGGATCATCTTTCGGAGGTAAAAGAAAGCGAGATGAGTAATCCTTGGAAAATGTGTGTGCCGAAAGATGCCCGAAAAGTTGTTTTGGAGGAAATTAATGACAGAACAACTGCTGGACATCTTGGAATAGCAAAGACTTCCGCTAGAATAGCATCTCGATATTACTGGCCTGGAATGCGTAGAGATATTGCCAGATATATCCGAAATTGTAAGTCTTGTCAGAGATATAAAGCGTCACAACAAGCTTTACGTGGAAAAAGGCAACCGTCTAAGAAAAATACACCTTGGGAAAATGTAAGAACAGACATAATTGGAGGTTCAGACGCAGAGTCTAAGGACAAAAAACTGAGATGCAGAATATCCGAGAAGCACATAATCATTACCGTTAAGCAGCATACAGCTGGAAAAAGAATTTGCTGGCGCTGTGGTAAACTTGGACACCAGAGGCAAACTTGTGTGGCTGAGAAAGCAATTTTGTTTTGTTCGCGATGTGGACGAGATGGAGTTCTATCCAGGGAGTGTCCATGTGAAAGAGGTCATTCGGAAAAGCCACCGAACTCGAAAAGACGGTCCAGACGCTCCCCGACAGGAGGAAAAAGGCAGAAGATTGAAAATGCTGGAAACTAAAGTTCAATTTTGTGATTAATGTTTAAAAAATGTAGGAATAGGAAGTTGAACGCTGTAAAAATATTTGGTAGGAAAATATTTTTAAGAAAATATTTTATAAATATTTTCTTCCCGAAGAGAGAGGGGTGTGTAACGAAGTTACTAATTTTCTTTATCAGTTCTAGGGGATGACAAATTAATTGTGAGATAAAACTAAACGAGGACTACAGTTCGGTGTAAACGTAATTAATCCGGTGTCAAGGTAAACATACGAGGTTAACAGTCTTTGGTTAATAAGAGGATGTCAATATCTAAAGTAAAGTATTTTCTGTGAACCTCGTATGAAACTAATACCTTTGATCTCGGGACCTGCACTTGGATCCCAGGGGAGAATCGAAGGGTATTGTTGTTCAGCTATAAAAGACGGCCGCATGACAGTTTTTGGAGATTCTGGCTCCGACTCTTGAAGAAGCAAGAGCTAAATTTAAAACCGATTAAAAGGGTAAATATGAGCAATACACTAGAGATACACCGTGCTTGGCAATAGTCGAGCCCCACGACACTTACACCGCGCCTGGTAGTAGTCGGGCCCCATTCATTACACCGTGCCTGGCAGTAGTCGGGTCCCCCGCATTTACATATACCGTGCTTGGCAGTAGTCGAGCCCCATTACACTAACCTCACGCCTGGCAGTAGTCGGGCCCCATTCATTTACACCGTGCTTGGCAGTAGTCGAGCCCCATTATACTAACCTCACGCCTGGCAGTAGTCGGGCCCCATTTATTTACACCGTGCCTGGCAGTAGTCGGGTCCCCCGCATTTACATATACCGTGCTTGGCAGTAGTCGAGCCCCACTACACTAACACCGCGCCTGGTAGTAGTCGGGCCCCACTTTATATACACCGTGCCTGACAATAGTCGGGTGTCACTCACCGTAAAACCGTTTCATTCCTGGACTTTAACCTTACTGTGTCACCCGTTATAAACCAAGATACCGTACTCACTGATCCTTCCATATCTATAATCATCTTCCTCGACCGTCGCATATCCCTCTCTGGTTGTTTGTAATATTGTGCGTTAGACAAGTTATAGATTTATAAGCAGCTCGTTGAATGTATGTCTCTTACGTTAAATAGAAACTATTGAGCAGTCTCTTGTCTTTCACTAAAACTCTAAAGTACTTAACAAATTGACCCCTGGAATTACCATTCTCCACTGTCTAAAGGCTTACCCGAAAGGCATTTGTGGACCCTCTACCACACTAAAACTATAGAGGGTGGCGCCCGAGAAATCCGTTGTAGCGTCACAAGGTTTTCCGTTTCAGAACTACTGATTAAAATTTCCATTTTGAAAAGAGAAAAAGCAATAAATCTACATTTTCGAAAAATAATTATTTAATTATTCTTATGGTTACCGTTTTAAAGCTTGGAAATAGACATTCCTTAGAAATTTATTTTATACTAGTCTTTCAAATAAAAAATATGTTTGGGTCATATTTCCACTTTGATAAATGAGCGGGAAGAATCTGGTTAGTTTTATTTTTCATTAATCTTTTTCTTTTGACATTTCACACTCAACTAGATGAAGTTTTATAATAAACACCCCGTACTTCACAACCTTAGTACTTATAAAATATAAGATATATACGAACGATACTATTATCAGTTTATCTCTAACCGTTTTCTCAGCAAATAATCAAAGTCGCTTACATAAAAACTTTGTCTAACTCATTCTATTGAAAGAGACTTTAGTTATTTATGAGAAAACGGTTAGAGATAAACTGATATAAACTTATATTTTCGAATTCAGCATGAAAAATGACGCATCGAATGAAATGATGAAATACAAGGTGTTCTGTTTAAAACTCTAAAGTTGGGATCACTTCCAGGCGAACAATAAGTGCAAAAATATTTATGAGGCCCGACTACAACTTACAATCGATTTGGGTCACCCGATATCTAGTAAGCCATGAACATCACTAAAATACAAAAGTTGTTTTGAATAATTGGTCCCCTAGAACTGCAAATTAATATTTCCCCATTTAAACTTCCTAGTATTTGATATGGTGTCCGAGATCTCTCTACTACTTACAAAAATAACTTACCTTGTATAGGTATTCCAAGTTTGAGATAAATGTCTCAAAAACTCTGCAAGGTATAAAGTAAAACTTGTTGAAATTTTACAGGGAAAAGTCTCAATGGAACAGTAAGTTTAATAACTACTGGTATGGTGTTTGTCAGTACAATGATCGCCTTCTTTTGCTTTTTTAACAGAATTGTTTTTTATTGTTCTTTAAATTACGTTATGATAGTATACATTTCATTACCGTTTTTGTACCCTTTTTTATAATAATAATAATAATATTGGTTTATTTAGCATATCGCTATACAAAGAAACTTAGTATTAATAACAAGCGTTGAAACATTTCTGTACATATTATTTAAACACTAAAATTAAACAAAACATCTTCAACAAGACACTACATAAGCCCACACAAGATTTTTAAAAACTTCGAAATTTTTGCAGTCTTTTATATTTTTTGGCAACATATTAAAATCTAGCAATCCCTTATACAAAACTGAATTTAATCTTTGAGTGCTATTGCACTTTGATAACAAAATGAAATCATTCGAGTGACTACCTTTTTAGCAAACTTTCTAGTTATATAATCCACGTGAGCATAGAAATTCAAATTTGTGTCAAATATAACACCCAAATATTTGATTTGTTCTTGATGAATAATTTTCTCCTTATTAATTATGATGCTTAAATCAGCCAGATTAATGTCTCTCAACTTGAATTTTTTCCCAAACAAGCAAAATCTTGATTTTGAGGTGTTCAAGCTCAATTTATTTTGGCAAAGCCACTGGAATATTCGACCTAGATCATCGTTAACAATTTGTTGCATTTGTGTTACATTTTTTCCAGCTACATAAATCATTGCATCATCAGCGAACAACTCAATTTTACAGCCTTTAATAACCTTAACCATTTCATTTATGTAAAGTAAGAACAGCATTGGACCCAGAACAGTTCCCTGTGGTACCCCATGCTGAACACGCAAGGGGCTTGATACAGAATTTTTAAATTTAACTTTTTGCTGTCTATTGTGCAAATATGACTCAAACCACCGTAAAACTGTCCCTCCAATGCCGATGTTCTTTAACCGTTTTAATAAAATATCTCTATCAACCGTTTCAAATGCTCTTTTAAAGTCCAAAAACACCGCCAGAACCACATTACCCCCATCAACCTCTCTCAAAAAAACATCACATATATTAATCACTACAGATTCGCATGAGTGACCCTCACGAAAACCTGACTGGTTTACAACTAAAATATTATTTTTGTTACAATATTCCAACAACTGTTTCTTTACAGCAAGTTCCAAAACCTTTTCATACACTTCAACCGTATTTATTGGCCTAAATTCATTGTAAAGATTCGTATTTTGTACTTTTGGAACCGGTATCACTGTGGATTCTTTCCACGTCTCGGGAAAGTCACCACTTGATAGAGAAGTATTAACAACATCCAACAATCTATTACCAATCACGCAGACGACATCACATAAAACTTTTTTGGAAATTCCATTCACACCTCCTCTAACATTTTTTAAATTTTTTACTGTCTCATTCATATCTTTCATGCTCAATTGGTCGAATCTGAGAAATTTACTATACAGACCATTACATGAAACTAAAGTTTCATCTCGAACTGAACATTTTGGGACACTACTTATAATTTCATTTATACTGTTTATGAAATACCTATTCCTCAGCAATTAATACCTCCTCAGAAAGCGTTTTATTTACGAATTTGATTTGATCCGGTGTTGACTCATTTCGGTTCGGAAGCAAATTTTTTAAATTTTTCCACATTTCTGATGAATTATTTTTGTTTTCATCAATCATTTCTTTATAATATCTGTCTTTTTCAATTTTAATTTCATTTACTATTAAGTTTCGTATCCTTTTGTATTCCCTCCAGGTCTCATCATTTTTTTCTCTAACAGCTCTTACATACAATCCATCCCTGTCTGCATTTGTTGTCTAATATCACCCGTTATCCAGGGTTTATTTAAATATTTTTGTTTAACTACAAATTTTTGTCTAGGACACATATTATTCAAAATGTTAGTAATGCTGTCTACAAACTCTCGCGCCAAAACATTCACATTCCCACTACTATTATTCCATACCGTATTTAGCAAATTTGCATGCAGTTGGTCCGGATCATAATTTTTCATGGTTCTAAAATAAACAATCTTATCAGATGTCTTATTTGAACATTGTTCAAGCCGAAAAGACAAAATATTATGATCACTAATTTTAGGTGTTAAATGTACCACAACTGAAAAAGATCTGTCATTCGTTATAACGTAATCTATAAGGGTTTCACTTTTATCGGTAATTCGTGTAGGAGAGTCAACCATCTGAAAAAATCCATTTGAGTAAATATGAGATAAAATCTTGTTGCCGTAAAATGAAGGCTTTAACAGGTCGAAGTTAAAGTCTCCCATTATAATATTAATTCCCTCAAATACACTAACTTGATCTAGGTAATTGTTAAAAAAATCCACAAATTTGACATTTTCAGTCTGCGGTGGATGGTACAATACAGTGAAAAGATATCTTATCCTGGATACAGTAATTTCAAGCGACAACAACCACACAAAGTTTTGAATACATTGTATGTCCTTTACACAATATTTAATATCATTTCTGATCAATGCGATGACTCCACCCGTTCTTTTATTATTTGTGACGCACTGTTCAATCTGGTAAGCATCAATGATAAGTTCACATATCTCAACCTCCGAACACACATGTGTTTCAGACAACAACAACAGTCTTGGCTGCCACTCGTTAACAAATACTCTAATGTGATCTTTGTTATTTAAATAACCCTGACAATTAAAATATGCAACACTGGAATTTAGTTCTATGTTAGTGTCTAGTTGCTACTTTACAAATTTGTTTTTCTGAATTTGCTCTACTTTTTTAAGCGTTTCGCAACTATTCCTATCCCAAGCTACATGGTCAGTTTTTAGTGACAGTCCATATTTTTTGTTTGCCAACATACAATTTAAACATTTATATGCAGTGCTAACACAATCTTTAACGTCATGTTCCTCACTGCATCTAGGACATGCTTTTTTGTGGTTGCAATCTTTACTAATGTGACCATACTGACAACATTTGAAGCACCTAATTACACCATAATCACTGTAAACAGGGCAACGATTCCAACCAATATTCATCCTTCCCTGATTTATAAGCCGGATATAGGTATCATCATCCACCTCCAATATCCAATTAAATCTTTGATTTATAACACTTGTTCTACGTATTATTTTTATATGAAAATTGCAATGCCCATTGTTTAAACCATTTTGTTTAATTACCTTGTTTATTATGGCTCCTTCACCTGTTTCAAATTCACCTTCATTAACTCCTACCACTTTAACACGATGTTGCATAACTTTCGGCCTTTCGACACTATACGAATCACCAAGTTGGCTCTGAATTTGTGACTGAATATCTTCAATCGCTTCCTCGTTTCCGCAGTTTAAAATGAGGCCCCCATTTTTTGTAGCTCGACCCATTGTGACGCCTATACCCATGTCTACAGGATTAACCTTGCTTTTTAAGTCTCCTTTCAACACTTTGATATCCTTTTTTTGGCCTTTTTGGTTTACAACCAAAACTTTGTTATTCTTTTTCACAACGGATGAATATATTATGCAATTATCAGGCTGGCACTGCTGGATCTGGATGTTAGTTTGGTTATTCTTTTTAAGACTCGCAATTTCTTCCTTGAGAGTGCGATTCTCAGTCATCAATAACTCAACGTTTTTGTTTAGCTCATTGGTTTTATTCATCAATGCATCAAGGGTCGCATGTATTTCCTCAATTGTGGCTTGATCAATGTATATGTCCTCAACCCGGCTTCTTTTTCGTGACCTTTCGTTTCTGTTTACATCAGACCTAACCTCACCTGCTTGCTCCAAGCATGCCGTGCACTTCCAACTTGATTTCTTCATATGAAATCCGCGAAGATCGGTATTTTCACACTTTCCATGATAATACTTCTTACACACATTGCACTGAATAGTAGTTTTAACATCCTCGAAGCCGATTTTACACGTAAAACACTTTAAAGAGTCGGGATCGCTATCGCCATCACCCGTTCCACCAGACGCCATCTTAGTAACCTTAATAAACATTTTTATGTTGATTAATTATTCGTTGTCATTACTTATCATCACTATTTCATTGTTACATCTTTTTGTGGAGCCCTGATGATGGTTAAAATATAGCCGAAACGTTGGCCTGAGAAAAAACAAGTTGATTTAAGAACTTCGACCGAAGAACCCACTAGATTTCTACAACAGCTAGAAGTTTTATTTAGGGTCTCTAACCACAGTAACAACTTATAAAGAAAAAAACTTGACAGCAAGTATCTCGGGAACGAGCCCTTTGCGAACTTGTTTATATCATCTTTGTTTCCTAATTTTTTGTCTAGAATATGCGGTTGGATTATGCGAACTAATATTTGGATACCCAATATTATTTCCATGAAAGGCAAACGTGTTACATTTTTTTTTTGTATTTTAAATGTATACAAAATACTTAACTTTTTTATTCTGTAACATTTCGATTGCATTTTCTATAAAGCTTAATTATAAAAAAGTTAGTAAAATTGTAAAAAAAATATATGAAAAAATTTTACCTCTTATTGCCAATTTTCTTTCAAATGAAACAGTGCTTTTAGTTGATTCATATCTTGGAACTAGCATTAATTGATGTCGTTCAGTCTCCTGCAGGTCCAAAGAATTTGCCGTTTGACCTTCTTGAGCCATCACATACATTTGTAAACTTCGCCGTGTGGCCATTTTTTCTCAGCTACATAAAAATTATGTTTAAAATCTTACCATTTAATGTTCGTCTTTTCAATAAGATCAGGCGTTAAACTAAGTTCAGAAAAACAACGACAACTAGAGTTATTTTATTCTTAGCTCTGATCTGATTTATTTGCTTATTTAAATGATTAAAATTAATACCACCTACATAACCTAACTTAAAGTTTATGCAATTCTTAAATTTATAAATACTTTCAAATCAAAACGCTATCGTAAGCATCTAATAGTAGGTAGCCAATTAAATAAAAGTTGTTTCTTACCTGAAGTCGTTTTAACTAAGTACTTTTATAATTCACTTTCCTTTAACATTTAACCGACACTCCACATTTATCACCGTCCATAATATTGCCATATCATCACATGGCAACGCCGCATCTGAAATTATGGCACCGCATGTGTGAATTACATGTGTAAAACCTCAAATTTGTAGAATTGCGGCATCTAGTCAAACACACTTAAAATCACCATAATTATGGCACAGGTGCCACAACAGATATTTAAGTACAGATTTCTTCGTATGGAATGTATCCTAAAACTGAGTATATTGCGCAGACGCCTAGAGATTGCGCCACCTATCTGCGTCGTTTTTAACAGATTGCCACAATTAGGCATATAGTCTGGGATGCCACAAATATGGGGAGGCGCGTATGTGTGTGTGTGTGTGTGTGTGTGTTTTCGAAGGTTGGTGGTCATACCATTCCCTGGTGTGCCTCGATCTCGCTACAAAAGCAGGATTTATTCACGCTTTTATATTCAACATTTTTGTATAGAGGTGCAAAACGAATCTGATCGGTGTTTAGAATGTCTAAGGTATGTGGGAAAATGAAAAAGCTCGAAAAAGTAATTCTTTGTTGAAAATAGAGGATGTGATTTTACCATACGGATAAAGCTTAGATACTAACAAAGCTCTATATGGATAAAATTGTTTCCAAAGCGAGCACTTTTGTAAGAGTGTGTGTGTTTTCGAGGGTTGTTGCAGTACCTTTCAACGATACCTCAATAAAACGAAAAATTGGTTTTAACATAAGCTAAAAAAAATTTTTTTCTTACTGCAAATATTTTTTTAATGTGTTTAATGTCTACTAATTAGCCAGAACATTAATTATTATTATAGATATTCAATGAGTGTTGAATCGATGCTCCCACAAATCAGCCCACAGATCAGCCGGAACTGTCGTCCCCTCTCAATATTTCGCTAGTTGATGGGAGAGAACTTTTTCTATTCTAGCAACTCTTTTGAGCAGCTCCACGAGTTCTTCGCGCAATATGGCTAATATAGTTTCCCGACACTCAATTAATTTACTCCTCATTAATGCATTAGACCACTGTGGTGATTTGTCAGCTTCTTTCCGTAATGTCATCTGAGTGTCTAAGTAACCTTTGGTAACAACGTCAGTATTTTCTATTGGCTCACTAACGTTAGTTAATCGCTTTTTCTCAATGTCGAAATCATCATTTCTGGTCAATTTAAATCCAATGCCTGGAGGACCTCTAACATATCTTAAATTAGAGGTAGAATAAAATCCAAATTTGTCAATAGTTGAGATGTGTGCCCGTGGCATATTTAAAACAAACTGTCTAATTCAGATTGCAGTACATCTAATTTATATAAATTTCAGTAAATAATATCTTCCTCTCTCAGCTCCTCAATAATTGACAAAATTGCATTTTCGTGACTATTATTTCCAGCTAATTTTGAGGCCCATAAAAGCTGTAACCTCTTAATGAGTTCTCTCGGTTTATTCCAATAAACATACTCAACAGATTTCCCTGCGTTATAGGTTTTATTAAGTATATTTAATGCACCCCCTAATTTTGTCTCTAATAGAGGTTTAATAATTAGTTTATATTTGAGAGATCCACTACGCTTGAGACCTAGATTTTCATTAAAATTTTGATAAACAGCATGAGTTTTCTGCAAAATTTCACTATAATTGTCTAAAACCTCGGGGTTAATTAAATCGACGCGGTTAGTCAAATCAGGTCTTTTTAAGAAAAGTAAATCTATAAGTTCTTCAGTTAGAAGATATCTTCCAATTCTCTCGGCTCTTCTCCATATTGATATTGTCTTTTCAGGAACACTGATTATAATATCGCTGTTTCCGATCTTATATCGGTTATTCAATTTTTTATAATAAACACCAAATATCTGATCAAAGTCTTTGTGATTTTGCTTAACATTATTTAAATATTTTGATATAATATCACCCGACTCATGTGTTTCTAGCGAAGAAGGGGGTATTAATCCTTCAGATTCCGCTGTATACGGACCGCTCCAAGATGAGGACATTTGTGGTGATTCGTAAAAATAAGGTATTTTTTCATCAACTGTCCAATATTTACTCGTTTTTGGTTTTGGTACTGGGGTACTTGTTACAGGTACTACCGGAGATTGAACTGCGTTTGTTACTGCTTTTGAGAGGGTTTTTAAGCTTGAAGTTACTGGTTGATGAAATTCTTCAATATCAGTTTTAGTTTCATAATCTCGCGATTTCAAAGCTTTATACTTTTTACGTACAGCTTCCGTTGCTTCTACTAGTTTGCGCTTTAAATTGATTTCATTGTCAATACCGTTCATTTCTGTTGTCTGTTGAGACTTACTGGTTGAAATGGTTATGCATTACCGGTGTATGGTTTTATATAGCAATCAAATCCTTTCCGAAATCGTCCCTTGTCTAACTCACTGTCTTTGTCTATTACAAAGAACCCATACTTATCTTTCCAGGTTTCAGAACACATTTTTAAAAATTCTTGAAACGTAACATCAGGAGAAACATGATCAGAAAACACGTGCTTTAGATGAGTCTCGTCTTGTTTAAATAAAATAATGAAATTTGCGTTGTCTCTTATTAATTGTTTAGGGATCCTAGAATACGTTTGAGCTAAATAAAAACTTGATATGTTCTTATGTCGCCCCATACAAAAATATGCGCGAATCGGTTCTTGCTTTTCAGATATTACGTCTTCAAATATAAAAATTGAGTTCTCTTTCGCTTCTGCTGGTTTAATAATTTCCTGGTTATTTCCAAAAGTAAAATACCCATCTTCTTTTATAGGTGTTAGCACTCTTTTTAAAAACTCATACTTCGGTTGATATAGTGATTTTGAAAATATATAGATGTTTTCAAAGAATAGACCTTCCGGGTTTGTAATTAATGAAACAATCACATTTGTTTTACCGCATCCAGAACTTCCGACAATTAGACATCTTATGTTTGATGGTAATAAGGGACCGTGTATACTCGATTATTTTAAACCACCACCTACGACCTCGTCTAAATTATCGACTTGCAGTTTGTGGGATGATTGAAAAATTTCCATTTTTTTCCTGCTAAACACAAATTTATAAATAATAAATACGTGTGAATATTGCAATTAGTTCAATGTCGACTTTTGCAAGAACAGGTTGTCGACGCGTTCTTAAACCCGGTTGTTATAAGACTGGGTCAGGTATACTCAATACTGTAATTAATAAGTTACCATTTGAGCTACATTACCCCGGATATAACTTCCTAGGACCTGGCACTAAATTGGATAAGAGGTGAAGTAGAGGAGACAAACCAATAAACAATTTAGACAACGCTGCTAGAGAGTACGATATATTCTATAAATACAATAAAAACACAAAGTCAAGGCATTTAGCAGACGAAGTTTTAGAAAATAAGGCCTGGGATAGAGTTTTGGCAAAAGACTCAAAATTGGGTGAAAAAACGGCTGCGTGGTTAACGACTTCTGCTATGAAAGTTAAAAGAAAGCTCGGTATGGGTGTGAAACAAAAAGTAGTAAAAAAACAACGACAAAGTAATTTGCTGAGAAAACAAAAATTAAAAAAGAAAATACTGTTTGGAAGCGGTTTAGTAAAAAGCGGTAAGATAGCCTTAAAGTCTGCAATGAAATCTAAAGGAGATTTATCTAAAATGACTAAGGTAGTATTAGCTGCGAGTCGAAAATATGTAAAAAATGCGGGTGGTAAAAAGCGATTTAAACTACCACGCGTTATACTAATTCCAAAAGCGACCAAAGGTGGATTTCTCCCCATTATCCCTTTAATTTCAGGTTTAGCTGCACTTGGATCTGTTGCCGGTGGCATTTCCGGTGTCGTTAAAGCCGCAAACGCTGTGAGCAATGCACGAAAAAGTTTAGCAGAAAATACTAGACATAACAGACAAATGGAGGCCATCGCGCTTGGGAAAAAAGTGGGTCAGGGATTATACCTAAAACCTTATCGAAATGGTTTTGGATTGTATTTACCCCCCAAGGCAAAAAACTAATTATGTCACTGCCTCATAAACCATTGTCCAATATTAAATTAATGAATTATGCTCGTAAGTTACAGGTTCCATATTTTAGGAGTTTTTATGCGAGATAATTTACCAAAATCAGGACTCAAAATTTAATGAGAGAGCTATAGTTAACCTTGATTCCAACAAAGGGGTAGGGACGCATTGGGTAGCTTATTTGAAAGAGGGTCGAATTACCCAATACTACGACAGTTTTGGCGATTTAACCCCACCTAAAGAAATTTTGGAGTACTTGTATACAGGAAAAAACCCAACAAGTTCAATCTTGGATAACTACAAACGAGAACAGAAATGTGATTCAGTTATATGCGGGCATTTGTGTTTAAAGTTTCTTTCAGAGCGGTAATTGTTTTCTTTTTCTGATATGGAGACGCGAAATACGAAAATGTATGAGGCGCTTAGAGCTCTTATTGAAAAAAAATCACTATTTTTATTAACACTAGAGGAACTAGAAAATTTACCAAAAGAAGTTATAATAGCTTCATCTGCAGAGGAAATTGCGCATGTGCAACAGAAATTACCCGAAAAATTGTTAAGTGACCCCGACATTCAAAAATTCTTGTTCTGCACTGAGCATTATTCAAATCGAGACAATGCTTGTGATACATTTGACGGACCTCCTCCTCGAAAAATATTTTGCTGTTATTGCGCAATAAAAGAAGTTGGTATGGGTACTGATAATAATGTAAAAATTGCGAAATGTATAGAAAAAAATAATTGTTGTGTGATTATATAAAATAATATCTTTTAGGGTAAAATTCTTTAGTTATGGCTCGAAAGTTTACTCTTTCGGGTGTCTCCAGTATCTTATCTACAAATTTTTTCCCTGCTGTAGAGTTAGATAAGACAGTACAATATGGACTTGGTTTATTAGGGTTTTATTCGTATAATTCTATATTCAATGTAGATAATACTAATAATATTATTGGCTTTAAACAGCCGGGAAAGGATGGGAAAAAAATCCGCTTGGCTATAAAGCCTGGTGCTTATGAAATAGCTGATATTCGCGCTGCAGTTTTGCAAGCGTTAAAAGAAGCTGATAAATCAATAAAAAATCAGAATGATGATGACTTATTTTGGTTGGAGGCGAATAACACAACTCTAAAATGTGAGATAAAATCACCATATGAAATCGATTTTACAGACAAGCTGTCTCTTGGAAGTGTATTAGGATTTGAGGGGGTTAAGTTAAAGCCAAAAATCCTCTGTTATTCACATAAACCGGTTGATGTAATGAAAGTGAGGATGATTCGCGTCGATTGTAATATTACTTCCGGTGCGTATCTTAACGGTGAGGAATGTCATACGTTATTCGAGTTCGATTTGGATGTCTCACCTGGATTTCTTCTTACCCGAGAGCCAAGAAACGTTATATATTTGCCCGTTATTCCTACTGGACGTCAGTATATTGACAACATTACGTTAAGAATATTGGATGATCGCGGAGATTTGGTTAATTTTCAAGGTGAAAAGATTATTGTGAAATTGGAGCTAAAACAATTGTCATAGGAAACATGGGGTTTAGATATAGTAAAACATTTTCACACAATACATATATAAATCACCACCAGCATTTATCCTCAAACAGTTCCCTAACAACTCCTGAGCGGAAAGCATCAGCTTTACTCACAAAGGAAGAGAAAAAATTCCTGATTTCCATCGGACTTAAAATAAAGTAGAACAAAATGAGTGAAAAACTAGCTGTATTTGCACTACCAACTTTTGATTCTTCTATCGCCAGTAAAAATCTAGTTACGCATAAACCATTCGGAACTCCAACTTACAAGAATTCTGATGAAGTTAGGATTTTAATTAATTTTTAAGATCATTTATTGGATCTAGCCGGCAGTTATTTATACTTTGAAGGCAAATTTACGGCTAATGATGTTACCAAACAATGTCATTTGTCAAATAACGCATTTGCGTTTCTCTTTAGTGAAATTCGTCTTGAACTTGGGGGTGAGCAAATTGCTGTTGTTCGTGATCCTGGTATTACAGCCACCTTGAAAACGATGGTCTCATTTGGTAAACATCAAGCTCAACGCATGACTAATATAGGATGGGGACTCAATGAACTAAAGCAGGGTGTCTTGGATAAAACCAGTCATATATTCTCAGGCAGGTTGCCTTTAAAATACTTACTCGGTTTTGCTGAAGACTATGAAAAAGGATTATTAAACGTAAAAACAGAGCTAATTATGACAATTGCTCGCACTTTTGAAAATTGTTATATGGGAGAAGTAGACGCGGATATAAAAATTGAAAAAATTGAGTGGAAAGTTCATCATATAATCCCTGATGATCGTGAAAAATTAAAATTGCTTTCACATATTAGAAAAGGTGGGGATGATTCTCGTATAAAAATTGCATATAGGAAATGGGATTTGTTCCACCTGCCAGCTTTACGTCGAACTGCCACTGATGTGTGGGCTGTAAAAACGACTACTCAACTGGAAAAACCGAGATTTGTTATAATCGGATTTCAGAAAACTGAAAATAGCAACAAACGCGAAAAAGATATTACAGTATTCACCCACGCGAATATTAGGGATATGCGCCTATCATTAAACTTAAAAGTTTATCCATATGAGCGTATGGATCTAAATTTTCAGAAAAAACTTTTCGGACCAGCATATTATTCTTATGAAAGTTTTCAATCAAATTATTATTGCATTCCTGAATCAAACCAGTTACTCGACATTGGTGAATATTATGAGAATCCTGTGTTTGTAATTGACATTGACTGTAGCCACCAGCAGGAAAATCTCAAGACAGGAACTGTGGATATTAAACTGGAATTTGAGTGTACACAAAATTTTGATCAAAACCTTAAAGTATATGCATTGATCATTCATGATGCGTGCATTTCATATAGTGCATTGGATGGGAGCGTAAAATTAAACCACTTTTAGTTATTTGCTCAGTTGTAATCATGACCTTCTATTGTGAAGATTGTGATGAAAACGTGAGTTCTCATCTCCACTGGCTAAGTGATAGAAATAAATATAATGGCAGGACTCTAATTGAACCCGGTTTGGAAATAATAAGAACTGCTTTTAAGAATAGAATTATCGTCTATCGACTTACAGAACCTTCCAATGCTTTAAACATAGCTGCGTATCTAAAGTCTTTAAAACCAAAAATTTTTAAATTAATAACTCAAAATCTGGTGACCCACAAAATACTTAAAGTAAATGTGGAGCTATTTGCCGAATACTTATTACCTTCAACAGGGAAACAGGAAATAAAATCATTTAATTCACGATTTGTTAGTGTATCAAGAGGTACAGATCTTGAAGAAATATTTGATACATTTGCTCAAATTTTAATTACAAAATCACAAGAATTCGAAGAAAGGGATAGTGGTTGGGCTTTATTAAAAGTATTGTCTCTAGAATTAAATATAAACAAATATAGTGGTGTTGGGGGACATTAATATTAACTTGCACTCTTTGTAATACATATTTATTTGCTTAATAAAATTTATTTTCATAAATAATACCGTTTTTCTTATTTCTCTAACTACTTAACCGTAAAATTTTCGCTTGCCGAAATTCCTTAATACCAGGTGCAGATATATCAGATCTCAGATGGGTTTAACAAAAGAAAACTTAACAATAGATTCCATCTTATAGAGGTAGACAGGGACGTAGCTAGCACCGCTTCAAAATTACCGTGGTATTTTCATATAGAGTTTCAGAGTTGGATGGTTTGGGTACGCCTCTGTTTGACTGCATAGATTTTTAGTGGGGTCTCCAAGCATGTAACAGGACCGTACCAACCGAAAATATTTATGGTATCGTGTTGCCTATCAAGGATGCATGGTTTCCGAGGCAGAAGGACTGAGTACGCCCCTGGACAGATTTCCGAGAAGGGTGGAGCCATTTCGGAGAAGGGTGGAGTTAAGGTTTCGGGCAAATTTGCGTCTTTCTATTGGTCGGCTAGGTTGCTTCTGATGGGTTGAGAGTGGGGCTTAAGAGATTATACAGGTACCAGACTGAGATTTAGCGATTCTGATTGGCCGGGGGTGGGTCTTAAAAGCCTGCAGAGGTAGCAGGGTGGGGGTAGGACGTTCCTGATTGGTACTTTCGGGCAAGTGGCAAACTCCCTCTACTGCGGCCTGCTACAAATTTTAGTTTAAGCATTCCTATTGCACTTTGACATATTACGTTAGGTAACTTTCCCCTATCAAATATTTATTTATTGCTTTTATCAACTAACTAAAAAATGTTTTTAATTGTTTAGGTAATATTCACACTTTCTTCGAATAATGTACCTATTTGTTTATGATTTTTACGTAAGATATCCATTTTTGAGTGAAAAATAACTGACAATTTTATTGCAGGTGAAATGTGAGGAAATGTTAGTAAAACAAGTTTTTTATTTTTTATTTCTTCTTTATTAAATTAGTTATTATTCTCTCCCCCTTCTCTTGTAACCTCTCGCCCTGCTCCTCTCATTTCCCTATGCCACCTCTCTCCCTTCCTCCTCGTCTTCCTCTTCCGCCCCTTCCTCATGGTTTGTATAAATGCATAGATGTTGCTTTCTGTAAAAACATTTATAATTATAATAACTATGATTAGCTTTTCTGTGCTATTATAAAGTATTAACTATAAGCCATTCACTTATTATTGTCGTCAATAAGTAGGCGTTGCAAATTTAGCATTGACATTTTTATCGTATCTTCTCAACATGTGCTAAAAGGAGATGGATATAAAAAAATAAAGGTTTCAAAGGTAATTAGATGACAAAAATAACTGAATGGGTAATACTTTCAGTACTACGTAAAATTAAATGATGTAAATTAAACTTACGGCGTGAAAATCGTCGGCGGTTCCCATTTCGCCGCCGCCGGCTGTCCCGCGATATCTACGATTCTGAAAAAAAATTATTGGTCAACACTTTAATTCTGTGCACAGTTCCATAATTCTTATTATAAGGTAGGTACGTATTACTATTAGAATACTAACATTTTACTAAAAAAGCAATTTTTTTTTCTTTACAATTTAATACACATTTTTATATTCTGTTTTTAAATTCAATATGTTAATAACATATACAGGGTGGTTCAAAAAATCTACATATTTAAAATTTCCTATTTAACCTTTTCTAAATTTAATGTTAAAAAAATATATATAAAAATATAGATTCCATTTCAAATAGATATTTATCTAAGAAGCTGAGAAATTGACACATTTACATGAATAGAATAGGATGAATCCCCCAATTCCTCAGCTTATTAGATGAATCTATTTGAAATGGACCATTTTTATACAAGTTTCTAATTGAAAATCCAAACTTAACCTAACTACAACTTTAAAAACATAAACGATATCAAACCCCCGTCCCCCTCCCCATTGACTCATTTCTATTTGAAATTTTTTTTATAAAATAAATTTTTTAACATAAGGCTTTCTAAAGTTAAATGAACCACCCGGAAAGTATAAAAAATAATTACCTTTATCATTGCCGCTTATTTATTTTCGGATGGTCGCACTGGGGGATCCAGTGCCACCTCCTGCTCCTCATGTTCGTTCGGTTGTTGTCTGAAAAAATCACAATGTTTTAAAAAAAATCTAAAAAACGCATTTTATGCTAATTTTTATTAAATAAAGAAAATAAATCTACGTAAACAAAACATTTTTTAACTATAACTTACTATTTTTCTTTTCTTATATGTAACAATAGTTAACAAATAATAGAGTTAGTCAGTAAAAAATCACTTTTACACATAATGGCTTATTCTGCTCTCAAGCTATTTTCTAGCGGGTAAAAAAAACTTTGTTTTACAATATTAAGGCAAAGTTTTAAAATTTCGGCCAAATGACCAAAATTATTTTAATACGGTTTTCTGGCGGATTAATGAACCTAAACTATAAACGATTGCCTTACTATTGACATCAAGTAGACGTTGGAAATTTGTGTGTTTACCGTAGTTTCTTAACATGTGTTGAAAAAAAAACAGGTATAGAAAAATTGCAATAGTAACAATGAGATGTCAAAAATAAGTGAATGAGTTATATATTCAATACCCTAGCAACAAATATAATAGCTATACATACAGGGTTTTAAAAGGTATGGATTTTTGACAGAAACAAATGACTTATAATCAAAGTAATGAACTTATTTTCCTTCATGCTTTTTTTTGACATTTAACAACCAATTAGATGACATTTTTACGTCAACACCCCTTACTTATGGATAGATATCTGAATTAAAACTTGAACTTATTTACACACATGTATTTGCACAATTTTTTTATATACTTATGGATATGAAACCAATAGCTACCTAAGTGCCTAATAATACTGGTCTGGATTCTATGGAACGGTTAATGAAATTATGCCCAGTATTACACTTCAATTCATATTTCCCGGGTTTACGCCCCTTAGAATGAGAACTTCTGGAGGCGATCATCACTACTATATTGATTGTCATGAAATACGTTTTGCACGTTCTTTTATATAATTAATCATCCTGATTTATACTTATGGATTATTATTTTTAATCACATTTTTACAATTATGAGAATGCAGTAGTACAATTATGCTGATTATCGTTAAACCAAAAACGAATAAACTTCGGAAAACTCGAAGAATTTTATATTTTTATCTTACATGGGCTCTATTGTCCTCCCATCACCTCTAAAGCAAGCAAACAAAATAAAGTAATAAAAGTGCTTCAAAAAACTACTTACTAGTCCTTAAAATCTATGCAAATCAAAGTTAAAAGCGTGAATAACATCGATGATGAGTTCTTACTACAATCAATACCAATCAATTTTGACTCGAATATAAATACACCAAATAAGTACCTTTTACCCGTCTCAAAACCTACAAAAAAAGCCAGGAAAAACATACTAATTTGCTGTTTAGAATGCAAATAGTTTAAGACCCAAAATCACCCCTAATCTTATAAAATAAAATTAATATTACAGATAATAAAATTGTACTTACTCTTCTTCTTCCATCTTTCACACAAATGAATTTCAATTCAACGGAAATTGCCACAAAAGCGCGCCCAATCCGTTATCAAAATTGTCTAAATATGATATGTTGAGAACTCTTTGAATTGCTATACGTTGGACTGAGTCTCGTGTTTTACAATTTTGACCCCTCGTTTCTAACCATGCACGGAAGATTCGCTACAATCCAAATAGCGTTTTCGAATAGAAACTCCGGTGCACAAGTGTTACGATTTCTATGTTAAAAGGATCATTTTCTAGTTAGTTCTCGTAGCTTAATGGTAAATAGTGATTGATTTCTATTTTAAATAGGGATGTAAAATAGGAAACATTTGGAATTAAAAACTTGTATCATTTTTAAATGTGTTAGCTATTTCCTTCAGAGATAACGATACCAAAAAGCCGAACATCTATAGTAAAATGATATGTAGCTTTTCAATATTTGGCTAAACACATTTTTAGGAATATTTACAGCATTTAGGAAATACTTATTTTATTTGTAAATTATGGCTCCCCAAAGCTAGAATTGTTAACATATCGTCATTATATACAGAAATCCAGGAAAACTGTGACGGTTGAGTTAAAAAATGCGCGGATTAACAATAATGATATCGACTAGTGACAAATGCAGAAAATTTCCATTCCGAGGAAGGAAATTTTTCCGGAAAATTGCCGATTTCGGAAAACTTCCGCTTGAAAAATTTCTGCCTTTACATCACTGGTTTTAAACATTATAAAGCGTTTCAAAAATTTACAAATATTATCTTTTTAAACGTGAAAGCTGACATCTTTTCAAAAAATGTCTGATTTAAGTTCCTTTCATTATTACAATCCGATTGATAAATCCTACCTATGCCAAGCTTTATATTCCGCCTGATACCTTGATATTTAAATAAGTTTGTCCGGCATATTGCCTTGGGGGGACTTGTCAAATTACGTAATCCTGTAATGGTCAATTCGACAGCTTTTTTCTAAGTGTCAACACTGTCAATTGTCTACCAAAAATCTTTTTTTTTTTAGATTTGAAATTGCTATATTATTGTTCATGTTTTTGCTGAAGAATTTAAAATGTTTAGCAATCTTTTCGCTACATTTTTACCAAACTTTCAACATAAATGAATTGTGAATGTGTGCCAAATAGTATGAATGATTTAAATACTAACAAATCAATTCCTATAAAAACCAAGTGTAAAGTTCGGTCTTTTCTGGCTATTTTAGCCCGGGAGCATGTGACCGATTAATAGTATAAACAGCAAGTGATTTCAATAACAATAATAATAAACACGATAAACTTACTTTTTGATGCTTCTGTGGGTCATAACGATGCCATCAATCGGTGGTTTTGGTATAATTCAAATAGAGACGTCGATAGAGAAGGCTCGGGAAATATGCACATGAAAATAATGAAACAGTTACTGTTCTGCATCAAAATAGCAATAAATCATACTACTCACAGGGGGTCCGAAGCACCCCCGCGTCGGGCCTCTCTTGCCCTACTAACTCCATCAATCCATGTACCGTCTAGTACTAATATACACTCGTAACATGGACCAGGGAAAATGTAAAAATAAATAATATAAATGCTCTCAATTAAGTCAATTACTTTGTTACCTTCTGATCTTCGACAACTAGCTAGTGCCCCCCTAAAATTGATTAGTAAACGAGTTGAGGCTCGCACCCGAGAACTCAGAAGCCGCTAAGCAGTGAGTATCTCTAACCAGCAGGTACGGTCATCCGACTGGCACTACATACCCGCTAGTGTCGACTGGGGAGCATAAGAGGTACCCCCAAAACTCTTATGTATCCGCAACCCCAGAAGCATAGTACTATCCCCACCACTCGAGGTGTCGCCGGGGTTTTTCCTCATCAGTATATGCATATACATTATCAACAACAAAAATAACTTTGCCTAGGTCTTACCAATTTAACACCCCCCCTTCGGTTGGGCCCCCAACTACTTATCACACACCGCTACTTTCACGGAACCACTCCCTTTCGATGTCGGCACCATTCTTTCTTTTTCGCTCAATCTCGCACACATCAAGCATTCACCCTCTCTTCCCTCCTACATTCCAGAGCCCCCCCTGTATTCTAGGCATGTGTCCCTTATTTCTCTTATCGACTTTGGTCTCCAGTTTTACCATTTCACTTTAACCAGTATTTAATTATCTTGAGACGTAGGCCTGCCTGAATTAGGTTATTAAAACAGCTAGACTAAGCAAAAGTTGTATATTGATTATAAGCGAATTAATGGGAATATAGAAGTAGTAATTAAGTTTATAAAAAAAATAGAAAAATATTGAAATATATAAAGAATACTTAAGTAAAAAAAAATAGGTTTTACACAAGAAACAATTTTTGGAACTAGTCAGAACTGCTAGCAAGTACTGATTCTCCCATCCCTCATACTAGATAAAATCTAATAATGGTGGGTTTATGCTCACTTGACACTTAAGATTTAGCATTTAACACTTAAGATTTTAGATTTAAGGAAAATTCACCCGTTTATGCTCCCATTTATGATTTAAGAAATATCCAATCAGAATGGACTAAAATGTCAGGTGGTAATGACAGAAATTTTCTTTCGATAATGACTTTATTGACTGGACAACATGGCAATTGTCATTATTGACTTTTGTAAGATTGTGTGTTCAGTTGTTAATTATTATTAATAAAAGAAAAGATTTGTAATAATAATTGTTTATTGTGGAAGTTTATTCCATATTATTATCATAATGGAAATAGATGGAGAAGCAGCTATGATGACATTAATGTTTATAAGTTTCCTAGGTAAACTATATACTCTTTGTTCCTTGTTGAAACGTCTATAAAAATAAAATTTTCAGACCTTTATTGGTCACAGGTTCATAAACGCAAAAGGAGAGCAAGAAAATATGCCGTACGGCCCTTAAATAGGTCCAGGAGACAATTTGGGCATTTTAATACTCTAGTCACTTTCTGGGTCACTTTTCTAGGTAAACTATATACTCTTTGTTCCTTGTTGAAACGTCTATAAAAATAAAATTTTCAGACCTTTATTGGTCACAGGTTCATAAACGCAAAAGGAGAGCAAGAAAATATGCCGTACGGTCCTTAAATAGGTCCAGGAGACAATTTGGGCATTTTAATACTCTAGTCACTTTCATGAAAGAAAATGATGAAGAGCAGTTCTTCAACTATATAAGGATGATCCCTGCACAAATTGACCATTTGCTTAATCTTGTCGAACCAAACCTTAGAAAAAGGCCAACCATACATACATTGAGTCCAAGTCAGCAGTTAGTTATGACATTACATAAACAGAAAGTACATAAAAAGAAATGTTTCTGAGTATCTATTGAATATACAATTTTTTGCAGTTATTTATCTGAAGGTTGTTCCATGCAACAAATTGCCTGGGACTAATATGTAGGAAAAACAACAGCTCACAAAGTAGTGAAAAATACATGTAGCATAAAGGGGCCTTAGGGTGGAATACCCTAAGGCCCCTTTATTTACCCAATGTAACCATAAATGATTTGGAATCCACCATGGAAGGATTTGTTAAGAGGTGGAATATTCCAATCTGTTTCAGAGCAGTTGATGGGAAATATGTGGCAATTCAAGCTCCACAACACACTGGAAGTGACTATTTTTCCTATAAAAAGTAATTTTGTTTAGTTCTGATGGCAACATGCGATACATTCTATAAATTTAAATATGTGGACATTGGTGGTATGGGGTCCCAGCATGATAGCACTACATTTCGGTTTTCCAATTTCGGAAAAGGTATTTTGGAAGAAAAATGACCTATGCCACCACCCAGAAGTTTACCTGGGACAAATAGGAGATTTCCTTGTTTTCTGGTAGCAGATCAAGCTTTTCCTCTCAGCAAATACAAAATGAGGCCATATCCAGGGGAAAACTTATCTGATAACAAACGCATTTTCAATTACAGGCTTTCAAGGGCTCGCAGGTGTATCCAGAATACCTTTGGAATTTTGGTGCAAGGGTGGAGATGCCTGAGGAAACCTATTATAGCCAATATTGATACCTGTGAGCAAATTGTTCACGCTTGTGTGGTTCTGCATAATTATCTCCAAAAAGAAGAAGAAGAAGACCTTCCTGTTTCTTTGCGCAAATACTGTCCTACTGGATATGCTGATTTCGTTGATGAGCAGGGGATCTTTCATTATGGTGATTGGAGGAAAAATGCGGGAAGCCTGAAGCGAATTGGCCGTGTAGGTTCACATAGTCCTAGCCATAATGTGAACGAGTTACGAGACACTTTGGCAAATTATTTCAACTCTGACTTTGGAAGTGTACCATGGCAAAATAATATTTTATATGAGGGGAGCGTACCTGCAGAATTTACAAGAAATTACTTGCACTGTAAAAACTGTATTAATTTAATTAGAATAAGCTTTTGAATTAGTTAGTTTATTATTTATTTATATAGTTTTTATATAGTTATCTTCTATGTTTTGGGAAAGTTAATTAAAATTTTGTTTATTTTTGTTTTATGTATTAGGTACCAGTAATAAAAATTTAACCAAGGTTAAAGTATTTTTTTAATTTTTCAAACCATATAAACTTACACATGTAATTATTCGATTATTATAAGTTATTCAGACTTTTCTGAGGCCCTATCAGTCTCTGCCAAAACTTCCATAATTTTCAATTGGGCCCTTCTCCTTCTGCTTCTCGCTTCTACGGATTCCATCTAAAAGTTTTGCCACTGTGTCTCCAAAGGATTTGTTAGGTGACACTTGCACTGCAGGGGTTTGTTGAAAAAAAGTATTCACGGTTTGCAAGGTGGTCTCCATTTCGGTTACCAAGGGATCTCCTACTGTTGCTCTTTTCCGTTTCTCACCACCCTGTCTCAAGACTCCTGCAGTTGCCACATGTGCAGAAGTGGATGGCGTCTCTGCAGAACCTGGATCTTTGATCTTTTGGGTTGGGATATTTCTTCACCACTCTCTCTCTGATCTTTCGTCCTGCTGACCAGTGAAGGTTCTCATACTATCCCAAGCATCCACCGAACTTTCTTCAGAGATGAAGTTTGGGGATGCTAATGGGCTTGGAGTGGAGCCTGGCGTCTGCAGCTCCCTGGTATTTGTCTTGGTTATTCGTCTATAAACAAACATATTTTACAAAATGGGAAAAAATATTATTGAGCAGGACATTACCTCCGTGTAGACATATGAATGTTAGAAAGCCCATGACTTTAAATAGAGGCCATGAGGATTCTGGAGCTCCTCCCATCCCCGACACAGACTGAGCTTGCAAACTCCTTTTCTTTGCTGCATATTTTGCTCGAAGAACAACAAACCTTTTCTCACAGTTCTCACCCGCAAATGCATTTTATCTTTTATGATTAAAATCAAGCAACAGGGACTACAGAATATTAAAAAACAAGTGGCACATGCAGACTTGTACTTACCAGTGACTTGCTCACCCATAATGAATGCAATGGTGTTCCAAGCATTTCGCCTTTGATCTTTATTTTTGAAGTTCGGGTCGTTTTTGTTGTAGATAAGAGGATATTTTGCCACCAGAGACACTAGCAATTCATCATCCTACTCCATAGATGCCATAGTACACAACAGAAAATTATTATTATAAACGCTTTTGAATATTTATTGAAAACTCTTTCTCACGCCAAAGCAGAAACAAAACACTCCAAACGGAAATAAATAAGGCAGTTTAGCCAATAGCTTGGAAGAGTTTTCATTTGATTACAAATACAAAAACCCTAAAAGATTTGACAATCCCGGGCATGCGCAGTTTCGTTTTTACTTAACAATTTTTTAAATCTTAATTCTTAGTTAAAAGTTAGCAAACTTCAAGGTCATTCATTAAGTCTTAAATGTTCTTCTTAAGTGAGTATAAACCGATATTTCATAAATGCTAATTCTTAAATCTTAAGTGAGCATAAACCCACGATAAAACTAAAAACTACTGAACCACAGCTATCTTTTTAACCTGCAATCAGTACAACAATAATTAATATAATAGTATGAATAATTAAACTGCACCTTACTAGTAAGTTACATTTTTTTATTAGTAATCAACAAACATAAGTCTTATATATGCATTGGCTGATTAACGATTTAATTCCCTATAGTTTTCCTCTTATTTCCTCTTACTACATTTTAACATTTCATACATAAAAATGTTTACGGCTAATGACCTTACATACAGGCTCTATAAAGCAGTAACAGTATCATTAACAAGCGTCTACAGCAATAACAACAACTAAATTACGCTATACCTAAACTACATGAATAGCGAAACCTATAGCTAGTTCACAGAAACCATAATGACTTTAAACTTGTAGAACCATTTGATGAATAGGAGTATTTTTTGCGTACTAAATAATCCACCATTTTTATGTAAAATACACACTGCTTATGGACCTTTTCTGCATTATTAGCATATATTAGCTTCCTGCATCATTTTTTGAGCCACCCTATACTAGCGAAAACAGAAATCAACGTCCTATTCATTATAAAACGACTCGAAGTAACAAATAAAATCGATTACTACAGATTTAAATGACACATATGGAAAATTCTATGTTAACCTTATGTGGCTCTCAAACCGGCCCAAAAAACTAAATTTTGAGATAAAAATTGCGGCTGGCATTGCTGCCTTTAACAGCTAATATCTCATTTGGATAAAGATTTATCAAAAAATTTATAAGAACAGCTAGGGCTGTTCTAGCTAAGGCTCAGCTAAGTAGAAGAGTAGAGCTACACGTGGAGCTCATTTTCGAAGCTCTGACTAGAACAGTAACCGAGCACGGGTGGCCCAAAAATAAGGTACAATTTTTGCATTTTTTTTTAATTTTCTCAAAAACCCTGAAATCTAGCTTCTTTCTGATAGCCCTTGATGACCTCTCCATACATCATATTAACCGGCATATCGAAAAACCTTACCGTTTCCCAGATAAACAGAAAAATGGAAAAATTTCAAAATTTTCAAAGGGATTGTCATAGATTTTGTCGCAAATAGTCTCATATGAAAGAGGGGACAAAGATATGTAAAAAAATTGCAATTCTGTTGAATTATAATTGTTGCACAGTTAAATCAATATGCAGGATCTAATCGAAACTATAAGTACATTTTGGTAGTCATTAACTGTTTTTCCAAATTTGTATGGTGTCGTCCATTGAAGACAAAAACAGGAGAAGAGGTAACAAAAGCGTTTGCAGATATTCTTGAAAGTTCCTCTAATAATCTCCCTAAAAATCTGCAAACTGATCTTGGAAAGGAATTCTATAACGTCCATTTTAAGAAATTAATGGTAACGCATAACATCAATCATTACAGTACGTTCAGTTGTAAAAAGGCTGCAATTGTCGAACGAGTAATTCGCACCCTAAAAGAGCGCCTCTTTAGAACGTTTAGTCTAAATGGAAACCACAAGTGGATCAATGTCTTCCCCGAGATAGTGGACGAGTATAATAACACCAAACATAGGATCATTGGAATGAAACCCAAAGATGTGAATTCAAGCAATGAGGAACGTGTAAAGAAAATTTATAGTAACATAAAAGTTTTCCTAGGTCAACGATTCAATGTAGGAGATATTGTTCGTATCAGTAAGGCAAAACATATTTTTGAGAAGGGATACACACCCAACTGGACAACGGAGCTGTTTAAAATAGTTAAAGTTCAAATTACCAACCCACCCACGTATTTGCTGGAAGATATGACAGGAAGACCTATTCAGGGCGGATTTTATGCTGAAGAATTACAGAAAACTGTGAGGCCTGACGTCTACTTAGTCGAAAAGGTATTGCGCAAAAAAGGGAAAAAAGTGCTGGTGCGTTGGTTGGGGCTAGATAAAAGCCATGACTCCTGGATTGATTCTTCAAACGTTTTGTGACGATCAACATGACCATGTTACTAAAAACAAGCTGGAAAACACAGAGCCAATATTTGACTGTTAATTGTGGACTAAAAGTCGAACAATATTTTAAGCCTACGGTTATTATTGAGAATGATGCTGGTACGAGTCTTACAATGAATTGCAAGGACTGGACACAAGTAGTTAAAGAATTAAATTGCATGGAGGAAACTTTTCGAGACGGCACTTCAAGATCTGTGGAAATTGGTCGCAATATCAAGCTATACACAGTGGCTTCAAGCGACGCCTCCCTTCAGTTCGTTGTACTAGCCAAGGACGATGGACGTTTATATTTAAATGAATTTGATGTCTTTGACTTGTTAGTCCTTGATAGACGCATATCATTAAAAATTTACGTACTGCTCAAGTGTAATTTTTCTGATTTTTATGATAAGTTTGTGGTGCGCGTAAATGAAATTCTAGAGAAGAGTAATTACATGTTAGATGACCTCGATACTGCCTTAGCAATGTGTGATGTTTGCACTAGTATAGAAACGTATTTTCTTTTAGAACTTATAAGTTTGAATAAGGACTTTTTTCTCATGGACTTGTATCTTAAAAGATAATTTCCTGTGAAAAATGTGATGAGAAGGTAAATAAAACACCATATTACAAACACAATCTTTTATTCAACATCCATAGCTATAATATCTTTATGACCCCATGGAAGGGTTTCAATATTATTTACAAGATACCGTTTATCATCGAAAGGGTTCAGGGCAATTTTCTCCTGTTCAATGCTGAAAACATTGTGGGCAAAGGATCGGATGGTACGTTGAACTACTGATTTTTCCGCTTGCTTGAACAAGCAGTCCACGTAATCCTGAAAAGTTATATGCTTATTCAAGGCATTCTTTCGGATCCCTTTCGATTTCTTCGTGCATTTTCCATCCTCTGACATAAACGTGTATTGTTTTGATCGGATTCCGACAAAGTTTGTAAGGATACGTCCATTCAGTTCGTCTTTCATCAAGCCGGGAATCTTCTTGTTCGTGAGAGGTATTCCATATTGATTATCAACTGGATAATCACTTGTATCGAAGCGATGTAAATATTTTTTGATTATTTGTTCGTATGCTTCTTCACAAGAAACTTCATACAATAGGCTGTCGGTGTCCGTGTAGAGGAGCTTGCACTGATCTACTGGAAATTTTTCCAACATGAAATTATAGTGGAATTCGTAAACGCGAGTTTTAGAAATGTCGAGAATGGCAGCACCAATATAGAGAGATTTATTAAAAATTATATTGGTTTTATTGAGTTCGATACTAATTAGATTTTCATCAAAGATCGTTCTGCTTCTAAATTGAGGAGATGCTATAAAATTTTTAGCACCGTATCTACCGTCCCACTTCCGCAATAATTTAACAATTCTATGTTTTCTAATATTCTCCATTGTCTTACCGTAAATAGCATTATTCATGAGTTTCATTATGGTTTTTTCAAAATATAATTTTGTGGTCGCCCTCAAGTGGGTATTAAATTGAATGTAAGAGGCAAGCCAGGGGCTTTGTTTGAATTTTAACACTCTGTGTATTTTCGTTAAAATTAAACCATTTTGTAGGGCCTGCTTGAGCGATCTATAATGTAACACATATTTTTCTTTTGGATACAGTGTGGTGATGAGCTTAGGTAGCTTCGAGCCGGGAGGTACACGCATCTCAGCCGCAAAAGGTAAATCCCTGTGACGATCATGAAGTGATTCAGGGTATGTCAAATCAACTTCTAAAATATATCCATGATCATTAGTATCGGAAATTTTGGTTACATCGATATTGTTATCAACCCACTCAAAACAGCCGTAAGGAAGATATTCACACATTGCCCATCCGTATAAGTTATTAACATCAAAATAAAGAAGATACTTCGATATTAACATTAAACATTAAAATGTCCACATCTTGAAATGTTTCAAGTTTACATCTTGTATGATTAAGCATTGCGTCCCAGCTATAGCCTGGTAATGTAAAATACCAAAGAGGATCTAAACCATAATTTTTGTGACTTGTTTTTCGAAAATGTTCCATAATATCACACACTAGCATGATATCTGTGTGGAGGTATAGAGAAGAATATTCTCCCAAGGTTTTAATGTTGAATTTCTCCCAGACTGTTTTGGCGTGTAAGATAATCATCTTCTTCATTATCCGCTTCGTTTAATTTATTATAAAATTTATCTATTGTGGGTAAAGATGTTTCATTTAATTTTTCAAAGGAGTCAATATGGTCATAGCAAAAGACTCTCTTCCTCGTCAATAATTTGAAAATGTGGGAATTCATTTTTGGTATTTTCGAAACCTTCCAGTTTAAGCGATGTGGCGAGCGTGTCCAACGAGAAACCTAGAAATTTAAACGAATCAATGAAACGGAATTTAATTGAGGTGTCATTATCGAAAACAGTGAAACTTATATATTTTTCACAGTTAAGCGGAAGGAGGCTAACGTTATTTTGTTTCGCTAATTCCTTAATGATGAAATGACTGTCATATCCGGTGAGATTATGAAATAGTATCGGTATCATAAAAGAATTTTGATAGTTTAAGTTACATTGTTGATGTGCATATCCTCGAAAGTTACCACTCAAATGACAGTGATCACGCACAATAACGTCAGTAGATGTAAATCGCTGCTCACAAATGTGACATATGTCGGAGGCATTTTTTAAAGAGATAATTTCATTCATTGGTTCAACATGTTTCAATTTCGATGATACAAACTTTCCCATCTCAGCTAATTCATTTGCAAACCACAACATACAATCCTCACCCATATAGCTTCTATAAAATGAAAGGGTGTTATCGAATGAGCATTTCATATAATATCCTACACTGAAGGCGTCATGTTTTTGATATTTTGCAGTGTGAGATGTTTTTTTAATATCACTGTACGGTCTTAGTAACGACTCAATGTCACAATAGAGAGTAAACGATGTGAATTCTTTATAATAGTAATTTTTGAATTCAATATACTTCTCCTCCGGAAACGATACTTTACAATTATTCCTATCTTCACAGAATGTGATGTGTTCATCTAACTTTGATTGAGAGAGAAAATAATTCAAACATCGATCGCACACGAATACTGAACTTTTATGTTTACCTATTTGTTTTGAAATTAGACGTGAGAGATTTTTAATCCAACAATAATGATATTTAATTTCAGTGGACGGTTCATCGGGTATCGGATCGTAATCGCGTAACTGAGGGTAGTATTCGTTTTGAATCAGCAGTAGATTCACATGTTTTTGCAATTTCTTTGAAGTTAGACATGCAGGGGTGACCATATATTTGGCTGGATCATGTTCCTTCGAGACCAACTCTGAAATGAAAACATTGACAGAAATGTTATTGTTTTTATCAAATTTCTTGACCTGGTTCAATGTTACAGGTAATTCCAAGTCTTGAGTATTCAGCACTTCAGTATAATGAGGATAAGAAGTGGTTCGAAGAATATTCTTATGAGAAGAAGGTGGGTAAAACGCTGAAACGATAGACCAGAAGAAGCATGCTTCATCCGTATTTTGTACGTTCACACACGCCCTTTTCCATTTAATTTCAGGCGGAAGCTCGATATAAGACGAGCCTCCATTACCGATTTGCAATTTATTAATGTTCACATCTAAACTCAAAATACGATGTAATGCCCAACCGGATAATTTCTCTTCGAATTCTTCCAAATCTGTCATAATGGTCTGTACCACACTGCTTTGAAACCAGTCTTGTAGGTTAGTGCCTCTATCAATAACATTGTTTTGTGTATTGAAATATTTAAAGTCGAATATTTCACTATCACCGGCTTTCTTGACAAACTCACCACAAAAAGTCGTATTCACTTTAATGGTAGCGTTGATTTTGAAAATGTTCTTTATTCTACGGTAGAAAAGAAAATAAGCGTCTTGGAAAAATTGATTTACATCGATGTGTTTTAGATTTATAATAGAAGCCGTACGAATTCTACTCTGAAAAGCTGAATTTCCATCCTTCCATTTCACTCGTCTACTTCGTTTCTTTTTCTCGTTGGTGAGACCGCCACCAGTTACTCTCTCCTTCTTTAGTACATCTAGATAAGTCTTTAAGCGATATAAATGTCTCAAATTATTCTCAAACTTTCTTAACGATCCACTGTCGCCTCCATTTTTGACACCTTTTCTAAATAATCTTATATACCCTTTAAGTATCTTGTTCCAATGTTCTATCGTTTGCAGACTTTTAGATTCTTTAATCAACTTAAAAGCACGCTCAAACACCTTCACTATTTGATCACTCAACATTGCTTCCTCTGCCATTGCTGACATATGAATAAATGCCGACTGTAGTGAGAATTTATTTATACCTCCCTCCCTTTCAGGAGTCGGTCAAATACGGTTAAAGTTTTGCACTGTTAGTTTTCACACTTGCGATGGACGACGAGGTTTCTTTAGATTACAAGATATTAAGCAATAGACTTAAATCGTTTGAAATATGGCCATATCCCGCAATTTCCGCACAACGTCTAGCCGAAGCGGGATTCTACTATACAACAGTTGATGACATAGTGGTGTGTCCATATTGTTTCGTACGGGGATATAGATGGAAAGACGACGACGACCCCCTACAAGAACACAGAGATTTGATGCCAAGTTGTCCCTTTGTTTTGCAACATGCTTTAGTAAAGCCGAAATCCGTCGTCGTCGCATCAGACCTAAAGGACACCAACATCATAAATTTTCAATCTTCTAATGAAGCCGTGCAACCAACGGAAAATAGTATTTTGTGTAAAATATGTTATACTAATAATCTAGGGATTTTGCTGCTACCCTGTCGACATATCTGTACATGTGTGGCTTGTGCCGAGTTAATGGAACGGTGTCCCGTGTGTAGAGAGAATATAGAGGGATTTGTAAAAGTCTATCTGCCATGAAGAGAGTGACATTTAACAGCGATGCTAACGTAGTTCATGTTATGGTTGTGTGGAATTTTGCATATCGACGAGTGGAAGCCAGACAGACGTAAGCGCCATTTGAAAAATTTTACAGGAAAGGAGAAAAACTGTTTTTTATTTTTGGGCAATATTTAAGCCTAGTGCTATTATATAAAATGTTGTGTTCATGTTTATAAATTATTCTGGATAAGCCAAAACGTCCTTGGCCGGCAAAACTCGTTTTTATGGGGAAAATTTAAAAATGTGGCGCTTAAGACATAGCATAGGGTAATACTGGCGTTTACGTCTTTTTCGAATGTCGGATAAGTCAAACAGGTTTTACACGACTTGTTTATAAATGGCGTTTATGTGGCTTTTACGTCAAGTTTATATAAACAGACTTTTACCCTTTCATTTAATTTTTGGCTTTTAAACAAATTTAAACTTTAAAAAACTTTAAAAACTCAATTTTGGCAGAACTTATATTATACGCCTATAACAAATAATGTCAAAATTTACGTTTTTTCAAAGCCACCTTTGATCCTGATAGTTTTTAATCGCAGGGTACAAGAAAATCACGAATACTCAATTAAAAATAACATTTTAGTGTTTAATTTTCTAATAAAGCAGTATATAAATATTGCATATAAGTATATAATTTGAAAATTAAAGAAAAAAAAATAAAACCACAAAATATAACAAAATATATTTATTTAAACGCTTTAAAGATTAAAATAATAACATCAACTTATACTTAAAACTGACAAATTTAAAAAATGGTTTCTTGAACAATTGCACAAGTTAGTATTTTGTAACAATAAAATGAACATCCAAAATGAACCTCCAAATGAATCTCCAAAGGTTACCTCCAAAGGTAACATATAGCTTTATCCTAGCAAAAATTTCCAAATAATAGTTTAAAGTAGTTAAACGCATTGTACGATTCTTGAGTTAACCAATTAATTTGTTTTTAATATGACATAATTATAAAGATTGCGAATCATTTGGGTTTGACTTCAAGAACAAAAGACTGTATTATTTTAGTTTTTCAGAAATTAAAATTCGTCTTCCTCATCTGTTTCATCGAGGACATCAGCCACCATGCCACTTGTTTTAAGTGTAAGATATTCTTGATGATACTTGGGGCATATAGCATAACTTTCACACAATGATTTTAAGTCATTGTATTTTTTCTTGTTGATTGGCAGTTCTTCTTTATAACATGAAAGAAGAATAGGGTTGCCCTTCATCTTTAGAAGAAAAGTTTTGTTTGGTTCTTCAAGAAAGGAATTTGTAAACATCACGAAATCAGTATTTTTTGAAAATATTGCTCTTTTAATTTCAGAAATTTTAATTTGAGAAGCCTTTTCTAAAGTAATTGATTTAAAATCTAAAAAATCTTGGTAAAACATTTCCTGGATTTCATAAGGTCTGGGAGTCTTTCTGGCATTTCTAAGGATAGTAGACCACTCTGAGGGAGCCTGCACTACCATTCCTTTAGTATATTTTTCAATAATAGCGTGCATTGAATCGACAGGCAAGTAAGTGTGGCCAACTATTAGGTATGTCAAATATATATCAGTAATGTATTTCGACTGATTCAAAAAATACCTTAGCATACCAAGGATGTACCTATTTTTGTTCTGACCGCTGCAATTGTCGCAATATAATGAAATAGTTCTATAAATTCCATTTTGATCAAGCTTATTCAAATATGAAAATAAATTTGTTGCAATTTCGTTTGGTCCCCGCTTGCCATTTTTTTCACTCCAAAGGTAACAAGTACCTTCCCGAGTACCGGATTCATAGGTTGTAAAATTATAGACAGCAAACTTCCGAGAAAATCCGATTAACATGGAGTCACCCTTAGGGGTGGCCAAAACTTTTTGTAAATCAAAGCTGACAACCAGTTTATCGTTTTTTCCTGACTGCCCTTGTTCGTCCAGAAATATTTTTTTTGCCGCATCTTTCTCGAGTACGTGTTGGTTATATGTATCAATATCAGCCTGTGTTTTATTATGTCCCAGGTTCTTAAACTTCTCACATTTTAGGCATTTGTCCTTTCGAGGCATATGAATTCCTATATTATAACGAGATTTAATCGTTTTCAAAAAATATGATCGTTTTAGAACAGGAAAAGGGAGGCATGGAGGATAAGAATCAACATATTTTTTATACAGATTATTGAAGCTTTTTATTTCGGCTGGCAAATATTTTTTACTAGAAGAACTCCTGCAGTAATGACTGGGAATAGCTGGTAAAGATTCTATAAATGTTTTAAGATAATTTAATTGTTGTTCTGAAGTTTTATTGTGAGGTTTAGAATGACCTCTCATGTCGGGGTTTGGAAATTTTTGCAGGTCCTTATTACTAATTACAGATCGAATCATTCGTTGGGAAATATTTAAAGTTTTTAAGAGAAATTGTTGGCAAACTGGAATCCTAGTATTTTCTTTTATAAGGGAATATTTGTAAGTATACTTTCTATTTTTCTCACCTTTTGATCTTCTTCGTCGCTTAACATTGCTAGCAGAAATGCATTCACTAAGAAACATTTTCTGCTTTTCATTACTTCTCAAGTCCCAAAAATATGAAAAAATTTCATTTCTTTCTGCAATACTGAACTGATTGCACATATTTTGACATGCTTTTTTTTGTAAACAAGGATCGGCCATTATTGTTTTCTCTGCTACTAAGTTGCCTTTGGTGTTTATATACTCCAGCCCAGAGTTTCTTTTCATAATACGTGTCTGTTTTTTAGTAAATTTTTTACCTGGTTTGGGTACTATTTTATTTTCAATGGCCACAATTTCGTTATCAATTAAAAGACCCTTTGGATGGTCGCTTTCTGATTTTCTTCTTTTTAAGTCGTTTTCTGTATCACTCCCTTCTTCTTTATCTTCTTCTTCACCGCTATTTTCGGAATCTTCACTGCTATCTTCTGGATTATTTTCTTTATCTTCTTTACTTTTCTCACAGTAATTATCAGTAAAGGTATCTCGCGTGCCCTGCTCTAGGTGCCTGGTATTTGAGATAATACTTTTTTTAATGGACTCAGAGTTTTGTAAAAGCTGAGGATTTTGGTTTGAAATATCATCAAATAATATTACATCGTGTTGTAAAGCTGTATTTAGTATTTCCGAAACAGGTTCAGCAATAATATTATCTGCATCTTCTAATGAGCTGCCTAATTCAATGGATAATGGGGGTGGCTGGTCATCAAAAAAATAAATACCTTCACAAACGTCAGAGACACTGTTCGACAGGTTATTATTTGTTGATTCGGTAGCCAATGTGGATAAATCATCAGAATCTCTATTTATTTCGTTTAAGGTTGGAGAATTATTACTAGTGTTCTGCTGAAGTAGGGCGAATATTTTTTGGGTGCGGGAATTATTCATCTAAAAGCAGAATATTTTGAATCAGTATTGTTATGACGTAAACGCCACTTTGAAAAACAGCCTTTTATGCCTTTGTAGTGTTAGTTATTAAAGTAAAGTTTTTTTTTTCTGCGAAAATACTGGCTTAGATTGTACTAGAATACAAAAATATGACGAAGCTTTCTAAAAATAATTCAGATAATCGAATTTAGATGTTCCATAATAAAAAGCATGGCACTGTGACGTTTACGACAAACATAAATATACAATGTTGTTTTGGCGTAAACGCCAAATTAAAATAAATTACGGTTTTGACGTTTTCTTGCTATATAATACACGAAATTAATATTTAAATAAATCCTTAAGTAAATATCTGTACCATAAAAAATTAAATTACTTAAACTTACTTACCTTTTATTTGATTTCCACACGAAAATAAACTCCCGAAACATCCCATGCAAAGCTTATGGATAAACTGGCGCTTACGTCAATCGTATAACTGATTTAGAGACTGGCTATTTAGGAATGGCTTTTGATACGCGATGCGGAACTTTAATAATTATTTACAAATATACGGATTTATAGTTAGGCAACTAACTATACACCGATCGACGCAGAAAATTGCGAGGATTATAATAGGATACTTAACTCATATTTTGATTTTTTGGCGCTTACGTCTATCTGGCTTCCACTCGTCGATATAGATCTGCCAGAAAGAATTACTATGCTGCTGCCGTATTAGATAGAATCAGATTTGAACGCAGAATTATGTTAAGCGAGCAACTATTGTGTCACGTGTTAAGTGATCAACATAGAATTAGAATATATGTGTCTAGATTTCAATAAAAAGGTATAAATAGTAGACCTGTTTTCTTTTACCATAGAGAAAGAAGTGAAATGCGTTTCGAACAACAACGTACAACGCTTCCCATTGAAAATTTAGACGTTTCACAAGGGAAAAACAAATCCAAACATGGTACCCTGCTACCACATTCTTTTCGAGCTCTTTTCTGCGGCCCGAGCGGATGCGGAAAAACCAATGCTATGCTCAGTTTGGTGTTCAACGAAAATGGATTGAAATTTGAGAACATTTATGTTTATAGCATGTCCCTTTACCAGCCAAAATACGAGTTGTTACAGGAAGTACTTGACAAGGTGAAGTGCGTAAAATATTTCACATTTAAGGATAATGAGGAGGTCATAGATCTGTCAAAGGCACGAGAAAATAGCGTGTTTATCTTTGACGACATTTCATTAGAAAATCAAAGCAAAATTAGACAGTTTTATGCGATGGGAAGACATAAAAACATCGATGTGGCATATCTTTGCCAAACGTACACGAAAGTTCCAAAAGAAATGATTCAAGACAATTGTAATTGCATCGTACTCTTCAAACAAGACGACGTTAACCTCCGGCATGTATATGAGGAACACTGTTCGTCCGATTTTTCCGATTATAATGCGTTTAAGAAATTGTGCTGCGAGTGTTGGAAAGACAAGTATGGGGCACTGATCATCGTAAAAGATTTCACTTTGAATGAAGGACGCTATCGAAAGGGTTTCGATCAATATATAAAGCTGTGAATCATTCAACCATTCATTATTAGTATCATGCCTTTGACCACGGAGGATGAAATTCAAAAAGCAGCTCGCGCTAAAAAAATCAGTGACTTGGCGCTCTCAATAAAAACAAAATATAAGGCCTTGAAATTGGGAAGAGCAGAAGAAAACAAACAGCTGGAGAAGTTCTTCAAACCCGTGACCACATCTATTGAGAAAATCAAAAATCTGCCTACAGAAAAGCAGAAACCAAAAGGTAGTGAACGTGAGATAAAAAAAAAATGACGCCCCTGCTGACAGTCACCCTGAAAGCAAACCCACTCCTGAGGCGGTGAGAGAGCAAAGAAGGAGGCAAAAACTTAACCGATTGCTAGAGAGTGTCAATCAAGCTCGAGAAACGGTTTATGAAAATCTTAGCTCGGTCTCGGACATTGAAGATAACGTATTTGATGATGATCTGACAAAGTATCCCACATCCGTGGCGGAAGCCTATTTGGAGGCATATCCCGAAATAGCTCGAAACTATGTTTTGTTACATCATGCTAAAGCTCCTGATATCGATACCGTTTACGGGCTGGTATACGATAGTCTACACTCAAAATGGATCTTGGGAAAGAAAACCATCGATTTTGATAAAAACACTGGAGACGTCATCGTGGATGGTAAAGAGCGTCTCCTCGGCACTGCGGGACTCTACGATTTAATTTTTCTTAACGATTCGGACAAGAGGACGAAGAGTGATTTGGAGCATTACAAGAAGCTCTTGGAACTAACCGGTGTCCATCTGAATTCCATAGGAAAAGCAAAGGGGTCAACACGACCTAAATACAAATTTGTCATAAAACCTCTAATGACAAGTAAAGAGGAAAAAAGAAGAACATACAGTCTCGCGTCTATACCCAATATTGGTCATGGGTTAAAACTACGTTACAGCACTCGTCCAATAGATTACGTATATTGGGACGACGCTGATGAGCTGGTCGACAGATTGAAATTGCTAGTAGCTTCGACCCACGCTGGTAACACTTCTCATCAGAACGAAATCGTGGCAATCATAAACGAACTAAAAGAAGCTAATATCATCGAATGAAAGTCCTGCTCTACTTTTTAGTCAAAACAAAATGGGAAACAATTATCAAGAAATTGCGGGTCCCTGTACCCCCGTTTTCGAGCATGACTTGAAGATTTGGACACCCACATCTTTGACTTATCAAGCTGCCAACGTTATGGCCCTCCGATTTGCCAAAATAGAAGAAATCGAAGTAGAACTTTTCTGGCTACCTCGCCATTTACTAGAATTAATTCGATTAAATTGGAATAAAAATTTTTGGGCTGATCAAGGATTTACAAATATGTAGTTTTTGTTAATTGAATAAACTTGTGTAAAAATATGTTTTTGTTTCATTTCCTATTTTAAGTAGTAAAACACATATAAATTCGTTTATCTGTTTTTATTCAAATTTCTAATTACAATAACGTATTGTGCTCTAAATAGCTATAAATTTTTTTACAATTATCTAAATTACACATATATTTATCCATCCAAGGAGCATGGTACTGGCAGGAGTTTTTGTCACTTTCGAAAAGTTGGGCACATTCTTGGCCGTTTCCAAATTCACTACTGCAACGTCGGGAAACACTGAATTTATAAACTGCTTTTTCTGCTGCCCCTTTACGTAGACCACATTCACATTTCGTAGGATATTTCTGACTATCCGCTTCGCTGCACCACTGTCCATCTGTCCATCCGAGTACCTTAGACCATGATGAAAACGTTCCAAGTAATCCACTTGTGTCTTTTCATCTTTGGTAAGATAGGCAAATGGCTTATCTGGCTTCACCATAACGTGTGCAACTACACCTCGATTTGTTTTTACCGCCACTTCTTTTGGTTTGAAAACCCCACTTTCTATGAACCCTTGGATATCTACTACTGCTACCTTCATCTTGAAATATGCATTTGTGAGGCAGAGCGCTGTCTTTTATATTACATCCCGAATCGTTTCGCTGAGTGGGAAGTATTCAAGGCTGCAGTCGTGAATGATGACGCAAAAAGCTCGCGTAGATGGGGGGAACGGTTTGTGCGTCTCAATGTCTAATTTAATGTCAATCATGGATGACTTTAGGGATTCATTACGTCGGGCGCAGTCGATAACGAACAAAGATGCACTATTCTTAAAATTTTTATAATCAATCATAGGATGACTCTCTTTTTTGTTCATGTAACTTTGGTAAAAATCAACGTAATTATGATAGGCTTCAATGTAGTTATTGTCACCAAAATTGGATCGGAAACGCTCAAACGGAAAATACTCTCCGTTGAGTATTAATCTAACGTCCGTTATGTCAATATGATCGAACATTGTGGGATCCTTTAAGGGATCTTCGTTGCGTCCAGTTTGAAATCCAACTATAACATATCGAGGGCTAGAAACAAACGAGGTTGTTTTGATAGACCAAATTTCTCTTCTGTTTGCCATGAGGCTTGGAAGTTCATGCAGCTCCCATTTTCGAAAGGCGATATTTATAGGCTGATCATTTTTGATGGATTGCAGAAGATTTAGTCTAATTAGATCATTTGGTTGTATGTGCTTCACCTTCAGTTCTATATTTGATATAGAAATCGTACCCCTTTCTGTGGCTGCCTTTAAGTGCAACGCATTCTTGTCGTTTCGAGCACGTACCAAACGTAGGGTTTGTTTTCCACAAATTGCCAACTGATAATCATTAAATATTCCAAACAAATGTTTCAGGGGAATTCGAACATTGAATGTCCCATCAGAATTGGGAGTGAAAGGTGTACCTGTCCAGCTCATAGTACTCAAAGCCTCGTTGGAATTATAACACAAGTATGCTCGGATAGTGCTCACGATTCCCGGATTTCTAACTGATTCAAGTTCTTTACCATCTAGTTCGTAGGACACAGAGTCAAAAAGAAAGGCTGCAGCATTGTTGCTCAGTTGACATGTACCTGGATCTATTTTTCCTTTAATAAATATAGCAGCATCATACATTAAGAGCCACGCGTCCCCCTGATTAACAGATATTTCCACAATGTCATTATTCCTAAAGGACTTAACGAAAGGGTAGTATGTTCGTTTTTCTACACGCTGGATCGAATCATCCACGGTTGGTGTCCGATGGATATTGAACACTTGGGGTGACAACATGATAGCCCAGTGATGTCAAAAACTGTTGATTTTCTGTTCGGAGAGCGAATTTTTGGTGACCTGTTGCACACCTTCGTCGCTTCTTTGCTAATGACTTGCTATGTACAGGCGCTTCCCTTTTATAAGGTTCGTATGTGTCGGAAAAAACTAGCACCATTTTAGGGTAAACGTTTGAGCTCCAATCGCACGATAATTTCCTCTCCTCTAAAATTAATGACGTTGAAGTTCTGATCGAGAATATTCAAAGTGATATTATGGATTTCTCGCTTGGAGATAGGAATGTAAATCAAATTTCTAGGGATTTGATCAATAGCGTAGCCTGGATCTACAGTTATAGGAAACTCGTAGATGGTGTGAGTGGGTTGGTCCTTATAATAAGCTCCAGACGTGATGTTACAATCGATGTGAATAGTTCTAACTTCAACGATGTTAACAAGTAAATCGGAGACGTGCACCTCCCCAGGTGGTAATAGACGTTTTGAAAATCCCAAGAGTTGTCCTATAGACTCGTCGGACACAAAATCGATAGTGTACTTTTCGCTATATAGTTGTCACCTTAGTGTATTGTTATTGGCTTTTAATGAAATATCCTTTTGATTAAAATTCTTTTGGAGGTATTCGTCAATAGCTCGTATTCCGTAAGCTCCTGTCGGTATCACTATGGTTTTTCTGTTCTGCTCTTCGTCAATATAATGAAATTTGTTTTCTCCTTCTTCGATATTCGGTACACTGTTGTACGAATGGAAACTTAGCAAGGCTAAAGCGTAGTCACTTTCCGAATCCAAAACTATAGGGTTACTAAAGTCTACGGATAAGCTGGATGTGGTTCCATGCAGGGTGAATATCACTGACATAGTGTCATCAACCTAAGACTCCCCCCACCTTTTATAGAGAAATTGAAGGCATAAACTACCACAATTTGATTGATTAAAATTTTGGAAAGCATCATTATTATAGAAAATCGTAACATTTTTACCCAAGTAAGATACTAGCTCTTGAGGAGGTTTTAGACCACGAAAGGAGTCGTAATATTCTGCTTTATTCCCTCTTTTCTTCAAGGCTACCCAATGTGTGCCAGCATTACGCGCAACGTCTAAATTTAAAATGAATGCCTCATTCCTGCGCACTTTACCGTGGAGAGTATCGCGCATAAAGACTCCTTTAAAATAGGGAATTTTTAAAATTTTTGCGTAATGTAACAATTCGTTGTCTGTCAACGCCCGATTGGGTAACCTTATTGGAAGTTTTTTTGCTTCTTTAGAAATAGTCCGAAACCACCACGCGCATTTTTCCTTAGGTATAATCCCGATCCTGTCCTTCCAATGGCTTCCATAGCCTTGTTGTGGCGTTTTTGTTCTTCCATCGTTTTCTTAGCATTCTTGGTGTCAATAACAGTCTTTGCGATCGCAGAGGCTCCTCCTGCTACAGCTCCTAAACTGCTCAGAGCCGCCAGGATAGGTAGTAATGCCAAAAATCCACCCGTTTTAATTGGAATTATTCGAGGAACTCTAACATTTTTTTTCCCTCCCACTTTTTTCAAAACCATTTTTGCGGCTTTTAGTGCCGTCAAGGAAGCCTTTCTTAAGTTCTTTTTGTCATTTAATTGGACGTTGTCAAAAGATTTTAGCTTTTTCGCTATTTTTTTGACCACTCCTTGTCCAAATGAAACCGGTTTCTTTTTCAAACCCATACCAAGTTTTCGTTTTGCCTTCATTGCCGTGGTAACCAGCCACGCGGCTGCCTTTTCTCCAAGCTTAGCGTCCGTAGATTTTAACCTTTCCCAAGCTTTTTCTTCAAGTATTTTATCTGCTTTATGGCGTTCTGTTAGGCTTTTGTTCTGGTGGTAGGCTATGTCGTGATCACGACAATAACTATCCAACTTATTAATACCTAAATCACCCCTTGCAAGGCGTTTCTCTAACTTTGTGCCAGGCCCCGCAAACTGATATGTAGGAATATGTAGCTCAAAGGGTAAGTTATCGATCAAATCATTTACTAGCCCTTCACCTTTGACTGATTCCATCACACTAAATATAAACTAATTACCATGTCTCTATTTATACTTTTTTCAAAAAATATTGAAATACTATTAGCCTGAAGAACCCAATTTAAAAAAATACATTAGAACTGATACTGTCACCTCTTAGCTATAGCGTGAAATTCAGGTCTCATAAGATAGGTTCCTTGTGTATAAAATTAAACTATGACTATTGCTCATTAGATGGCGCAACCGTGGCCTGAAGAACCCAATTTAAAAAAAAAATACATTAGAACTGATACTGTCACCTCTTAGCTATAGTGTGAAATTCAGGTCTCATAAGATAGGTTCCTTGTATATACAATTAAACTATGACTATTGCTCATTAGATGGCGCAACCGTGCCTGTTTCTAAATATTATTTTGGTCATGGCCTTGTTCACTAAATTAAGACCATGGCTCTTACACTAAATTAAAGCTATATTACGTCATTAGAAAAACAACCATTTTAATATAAAAAAAGATTTATTCTCCATTTTTGAATATGAGCGACGTCACTCACATTTACAGTAAAACAAAAAAAAAGTATTAAATTAATTTTATTAAAAAAAAAGCTACATTTACAGTAAAATTAAAAAAAAAGTTTAAAATATTTTTTATTACAAACTACAAACTATATACGGGGGGCCACTAATCACTTTTTCACCGAGTCTCCACCTCACTGAAAAATCCTTGCACAAAGTCCCCGAACGGGCTCTCACATGCCTCTCCCCGAGCAGCCTTAGAAGTTTCTTGTCTCGCAGTGTTCCTGAAAATCGTAAAATAATTAAAAACAATTCCCAAGTTATACTCAAAAAACTTTTAACTTACTGGGTATTATCAGTCGCCGTCCGAGGACAAGTCCAAGCTACAATTTTTGTGCAGAGGAGACTAGGGAGATAACCTTTCCACCTAGTTTCATTTCCTTCTCCAACTTCTCTATCCTTCCAACTAATACCTTGTCCCGTTTCCTAAGAATTCTTCTTTCCTGCCTACATTTCTCAATTCCCTTTCTCATCTCCCTGCACTTTTTTGTAATGGTACCACTTATAGTTTTAATATAGTCCCCAATACTATCCCCTTCACTAGTCTCCACCTCACTAAAATGTTCTTCACTATTCTCCAACTGGCTCGCAAAGGGTGAAATGTCCGCGCCCTCGATCAGCCTCCTTAAAATGTCGAGATCTTTTCCCGATCTCCTGGGGGTGGACTGCATGGTTGAGGGCCCTTCTTCCTCTTCTAAAGCCTCACACTGTCTCTGAAAGTCGTAAAATAATTTTAATAATAAAAAATATGACACCCAAATTTCGAAAAACTTACGGGATTAATAATTATGTCGCTTAAGACATTCATGATTGTTATAAAATAGTGAATGAATGTCTCCTCAAGTCATATCCTTTTATACTTAAAAAAGCGCCTGGTTTGCAAGTTTTCGTCCCTGGGCTAGTGCAAAGTAATGAGAATTCTAAGAAAATATATCTAAAAGTTTACTTTGATATAAATAAGACCTTTCAGAATTAAAAAAAAAATACCTGAAATAAAACTCACTGGAGGTTTTCCCTCCACAGCCGCCTTTTGAGGACAAGACCATCTGTCAAGGCTAATTTTCGATTTTCAGGCCAGGCCAAGTAAATTTTCTGAAGGCTGATTTTTCAGACAAGGCTAATTCCATCTGAGAAGGTTGATATTCCGGACGAGGCCAAGCCCACCTGAAAAGTTGATTCAATTTTTATTCAATGTCAAAATCTGGCATAATTTTTTTACTTACAAAGTCTCCCCTCATGGTTGATTCAATTTTCGATTTTCAGGCAAGGCCAAGTAAATTTTCTGAAGGCTGATTTTTCAGACAAGGCTAATTCCATCTGAGAAGGTTAATTTTTCCGGACAAGGCCAAGCCCAACCTGAAAGGTTGATTCAATTTTCGGTTTTCAGACAAGGCCAAGTAAATTTTCTGAAGGCTGATTTTTCAGACAAGGCTAATTCCATCTGAGAAGGTTAATTTTTGAGACGAGGCCAAGCCCACCTGAAAAGTTGATTCAATTTTTATTCAATGTCAAAATCTGGTATAATTTTTTTTTACTTACAAAGTACATAGTCTCCCCTCATCCGTCCACCCCCCTTCCGCCCACCCACCCCGTTTCCAAATTTTTCCAATGGCGGACTGCGTCCCGGCAGCCTGGACCGCCAGCCAGTATCAAGCTCCCCTCCATAATTTCTGCGGTAATGCTGACTCTAGAAAAAATAATAAATTAGTATGACTCCTGTAAAAATATGACTTCTAACCTGTAATTTTCCATGGTACTTCTTTGCTTTAATTTTTGGTGTGGCTTCTTCAATTTTCTTTTACAGTTATGAACATTGATCTTCCAATAATGTCCTGCTGATTTCCAATCACTTTTCACAAGTCATTAGACTCCTGTAGCTCCTGAATTAAACTCGCTAGAAAAAAAGATTATTTAGAAATAAAAATTTAAAAATAGATTTGAGAAAAAATAACTGACCTGTAGTTTTTTTTTGACACACAACTAATACGCATTTTTTCTCAGAATTAGGGACACTTCATGCACATTTTTTTTGAACAAGAATCTTCAGATATTGTACTGCTGATTTCCAATCACTTTTTACAAGACCTTTCATTAGATTTCCGAAGCTAGAAATAATAGATAATTAGTTTCACTGATTTGAGAAAAAATAGTTCAACTAACCTGCTTTTTCCCGTGCTAATTACTAATACAACTAATGCACGTTTCTTTTCTCGGCAACCGGAACACTTCACGCTTTAAGAAGCACTTTGAATTAAACTGTTCTGCGCACTTTTCACATTATACTTCTTAATACTCTTTTGTTTACGATGTTCGAGCAAACGCACATAAGAACGATATAAGCTTGAAAATAACGCTTTACTAAATGCATACTGTACAGTCGCGGTCGCCACTAACCCGCTGACCCTGTTATCAACTTGTCAGCAAATTCCGATATTATCGCTCGACGCTCGAGGCTGCTTATCTTGATGTTAAAATTGCGATGCATAACTCGAGGCTGCTTATCTTAAGCGCGGTATTCACACGGCGATATGTACGGCGGATCTGTCCGGCGTACAAATCCGCCACTAGGTATACACACGCCGACAAATTCGTCGTTTAAATACACACAGGAAGACAAATCGGTCGGATCAGTAGGTGGTTGCGACGATTGGTGTAAGTCGATATAGGCACTCTCCGCAGTGTTGTGTTCAACAGTGGACAGACGTATTTATTATTAGACATGAATAAAAGAAATTTGGCGATCATTGGAGGCTTTATAATATTTGAGGGCGAGAAGAAAAAAAAACGTGTATGGTCCAAACAGTGGTACTTGGAGAGACGAAAATACTCTCATATGAGTTTACTTCAAGAACTTGAAATTAGAGAACCTGTTGACTTACATAATTTTTTACGTATGGACAAAGAAGCATTCGAAACCCTATTGGAAGCAATTCGATTCAAAATAGAGAGGAAAAACACGCCCATGAGAGAAGCTGTCAGTGCCAGAGAACGACTCATTGGCACATTACGGTATTTAGCAACCGGAAGATGTGCGGCTGATTTAAAGTTTAGTTGTGCAATTTCACCACAGCTTCTTGGAAAACTTATTCCCGAAACATGTTGGGCTCTATTTACTGTATTAAAAGAAGAATACATGAAGGTAAGCTTTTATTACTTATTGCTTATTGTTATACTGCATAGTGTTAATCATGGTTTCTATTAGTTTTACTTATGCCTTATGCAATGTAATATACTCAGATAGTTCATTACTAACATCACATTGAGAAGTATTCCTGGATGTACCATAACAAGCATCATGCACCATAGAAGCAGGTTGAGAGTGAGAAGTAGTAGTAGCCGACTGTGGAGAGAATTGTGGTGAATGTGTTGAAGTTTGAATATGTTGCGGTTGCAATGGTGTTCGTGGTGCTGTAAATGGGGATGCGTAAGAAGTATTGCAATGGTAGGGATATTGTTGATCATGCATCCGATTAATATAAGCAGGACCAATAGGGGCTTGGTAAGGCAACTGAGGAGCTGTGTCTGCACAATTAATGCTCGAACTCTCGGAAAGTCTCCCCAACTTTCCGTAAAATACAATGTCGGAAATTAGTTTTTGTGCTATAATTTTCTGGGTACCGTCCATATTGGTGAGGTCTTCTGCCACACTTTTTCCAAAAGCGTCAAAGGGGGAGATCGATGTAGGCGCAAGAGCAGCACTTGCTAGGTCCAAAAATTTGGCTTTTTTTTGTACCAAGCTTCTTCCTTGGTTTAAGGATTTTCTAGTAGATGGCCTGCTGCTATCACTCTGTTGAGAAGAGCAGCTGCTTTGTGGAGTCATTGGTTCATAGTTCTGAAAAATAAGCGACATTATTAATATGTATATAGCACACCACTTATTGAGAATGGAATTGAATTCATGAAATAAAATCCCATTTTTTAGTTTGCTTGTTTACTTATTATGTTTTCTTTTTTTATAGTTTCCTTCAAACCCAGATGAATGGTTGGAAATCGCAGATCAGTTTAGAAAAACTTGGAATTTTGAACACTGCCTAGGAGCAATGGACGGAAAACATATTGCAATTAAAAAACCTGAAAATAGCGGTTCCTTCTACTATAATTACAAAGGGTTCCACAGTACTGTTCTGTTCGCTATTGTAAATGGGGATTACGAGTTTATTTACATACATACTGGAATCAATGGAAGAATCTCAGATGGAGGTGTTTTACGCGAAACTGATTTTTACGAGAATCTCAAAAATGGTACTTTACATTTACCACTGCCCAGTAGTATGGAAAAGTCTGCAGTCAAACTGCCTTATGTTTTCATCGGTGACGATGCCTTTTCGTTATCTGAAAATATTATGAAACCTTATTCCCTGACTGAGATCAGTCACGACGAAAAAATTTTTAACTATCGTTTATGTAGGGCAAGAAGAGTGGTAGAAAACGTTTTCGGCATATTGTCATCTCGCTTCAGGATTTTACTAACCACAATTACAGTTACCAATGTGGAAAACATCGATAAAATTGTTTTAGCATGTTGTGCACTTCACAATTTTCTGAGAAGAAAAAGTTCAAGCTATATAAATAATCCAAGAAATCAATTGGAAACTATTAATAACAACGGTATTGAAGATGGTGACTGGCGTGAAGAACTTCGGCAGTTACATGGTTTACAAAACAATCGTACTTATTACAGTAATATTGCTAAAAATGTAAGGAAAGCCTTTACAGATTATTATAATAATGAAGGGCAAGTTGAATTTCAAGAAAGAATGATTCACTAACGTAAAATACACAAACGAGAATACTTATATCATGTTTCAACTTTAACTAGATATAATATTATTATTGTATTTTACTATATAAAATATAAATACGTAATTAAACTTACCTTTAATTCATTATCCTCGAGATTATCCTCCTCTTCAGACCCTGATTGTTGATCATTTGTTGACGATGTTCCACGGCGACTCTCTTCTTGGTCTTGTAAAAATAACAATTCCTCAAAATACCAAAGAATAGGCTCGTACATGTCATCAGTGCCTGTTCCCGTTTTTTTACTTTTTTGTTTTTCTTTCATATCTCTACGAAAACCAGCTCTCAATGAATCAATTTTTTTCCGAACATATTTTAAATCGGCGTCTGCATTAATCTCTTTGCATTTTTCCACAAGCTTTTGATATGCTGCATTTTTCATGGGCTTATTGGAATATTCCTTGCTCTTTATTTTCCAAAGACAAGGATTTTCTCTATACAAAGATATAAACGATGTCCAAAATATCTTATTGTCGGCAAAAGACATTTTTTATAACATGAACTGCATGCATACTGCACTCAACTAGCAATTGTTTCGTACTGACGTGTCCGAGATTGGGTACTCACGCGCTGATATGTCGGTGTCGCTGTCGATGTGCGTCGTATTGGGCGACGGACGGCGAGCACGACAAATCCGGTCTGCCAGATACTACACATTACCCGATTTGTACGGCCGATGTGTCTGGACGACAGATCCGCCGTACATATCGCCGTGTGAATACCGCGCTTTAGTGTTTAAATTGCGATGCCTATTGTTTGCTCTTGAAGAATGAATAACACAGTGGGATGACCATACGGAAAAATTTCGAACTTAATTATTATCGTCGTATTAAACTTTGATTCTTTTAATAGTTCAATAATGTCTCGATTGTTATGATGTATCGATATCGTCGTGTTATTATTATAACGGTAAAACATAAAAATAAGGCAGGTTAAAAAAAAAGTTTGATGCCTCACTACCGTACGTAGGGTAGGTAGTGGGACGAACTTATGGGATATTTTACATCTAATAATTTATACTATAACCATTAGAGTACAATTTTTATTCTTTTAATACCTGGTTTTATAAAGTCGAATTACTCTGCCTCGAGTATAGGGAGAAAACACAGCGGGGTTAACTCTCGGGGTAGAGGTAACTCACGTTTATAACACTGCACTTTAGAGTTCAAAAAAGTTACGACATGTCGATTTTGTCAGTATAACGGTAAAAAATGTTTGATTTTACGTTTATTACCTGTACGGAAAATGACCGGCTTGTTGAGGATAGGTTCAGAAACCCATGTTTAGCAAAATGAAATGAAAAATCACATTTGGTTACCATGAATGGAAAAAAGACTGCGGCCTCTTTGTTGCCAGCGGCTGCAGTCATTTCTTTGTACGCTCGATTTTTGCGAATTAATTTATTACTTTGTAATATTGGTTTTCCTAGAAATATTTAACCAGGAATTAAAGTCTTAGATAGGTGAACATGATGTAAATGGGGATGATAATTGAGAGGTGTTGAGCCAGCAGTCGCTCAAGAAGAGGCGCATTTGTCGCTTTTCATGGTTTCCAGCTGCCCGTCAAGGTAAAATGAAGCTCTCGCTTCAAGCTTGCGAGGAGAACAATAGGACTGAAGAAAACTGATCTTGAAGGATGCCAGAAATTATTAAGAGATTAATGGATAACTACTCTAGTGGGGTGGCTGATGTATTTGACAGTCAAATTACTACAGAGAAAACTCGATTTTTTGTTTCTTTGACGATATCTCGCAATGGTTAAGCGCTATTAGGAAGTGATTTCGATCGTACCCTAGAGGAGAATCGGAGGTAAATTGTCACCAGTGGGGTGGCAAATGATTAAACGTATATGCCAAATTGCTGCGGAGAAAACTCGATTTTTAGGAAAACTGGCGATATCTCTAAATTGTTAAGCATTCTTGAAAGTGATTTTTTTTTGTATAAAATACGTCAGCAAATTCTGATTTTCTTATCTGAGTGTTACAAAGGATTGATTCACCTCGCGTTTTGTTTGTGGGTCGTGTAGGTATGTGGAAGCCTTAAATAGGTGTACTTAAAAATTGCTTGGCGCTTAGTACTCTTAATAAATGAGATACTCTGAATCGAGCCAGCAGGCCTGCTCAAGGTTACGCGCATCTGTCGCTTTTTAAGGTTACCAGGATTTTCATGGTTAAGCGAGCTCAACTCAAGGTAAAAGCTTTAGCAGTGAACATGTACTGAAGCGTCAGCAAATTCTGATTTTCTTATCTGAGTGTGACAAAGGATTGATTCACCTCACATGTGGCCATGAAATTCCTCTCTCGCTGAATTACAATGTAAAGCCTTCGCAAAAGTCAAGGCGTTTTGTATGAATATTTTTTGTCTAGCGCGAGCTCAAGGCTAAACGATGCAAAACCTGCAACTTTGTACTTGAAAAGCGTCATGGCGTTTTGTATGAATATTCTACTGCCTCGGAAATTTTAGCACGTAGATCCGTCGCTTGATGCGAACATGGTCGTTTGTCTCACTGACGGGTTCGAGATTGATTTTACAGTATGACCTCGTCCAGGCGTTCGTTTAAAGTTATGTCACAAGGTCAGTGACTAGCGTGGAATGGCGATTTTCGAGGCCACGTTCGTCGGCGAGGTAGCTCGGCTTGCTGCGACACGTTTCCCGCTCAAGCCAATGTGAAAAACGTCAAGGCGTTTTGCATAAACCTTGGAAATTTTTGCATGGGTGTCAAGGTGGAATGTCCGTGTGTGGACCAAGGTCAACTGAGTTCCAAGGTCAACTGATTTTCAAGGTCATGAGCGCGATTTTCAAGGTCAACGTCTAGCAACCTCGTCTAGCGTTATCTAGGAGGCTCAGGAATGTTCCTGTGACCTTGAATTTGGGCTAGAATCCGCTTTGATTATCTACTTCTGTTTATTTGTTTGACAGGCGGGCTTTTTCTTGACGGGCGGTAAAGTAGAACTTTCTGCCCACATTTGACCCTATTTCATACCAGTTTTGCGTAAAAACATTTTATGCCCCGATTGTCTGTAGATCGAGTAGTTCTTCCCAACAGGGCTTGCATATTGACTTCGATATCCTTCACCGCTTTATGTAAACTTACCACAGACGTATCCTCCTCGTCATCGCACGTTGCCATTCTTACACGTGGAGAAGAACTAGATTACACTCGTGACGCCTCGCATTCCAGGGTCCGCACTAGTGCCTCGCTGATATTCTTGGGCCTTACTAGACGTAGGTGGTATCTCATGTCACTATCACGAACTCCCTCAATGAACCTTTTGAGGGCAAATTGCGTTTGAAAACACTCAGGGGCTGATGGGTATGCCAGGTGAATTAGTCTGTCTATGTCCGCCTCAAATTCTTGTAAGGATTCACCTGACTTTTGTTGTCTCATCCTCAGCTGGGCCTGGAACACGGTTTCTTTGTGCTCATTTCCAAATCGTAGTTGCAGAGAGTGTACTAAAGTTGCATAATTTCTTTGATCAGATAGCTAGAAGAGGTTGGAGTAATTCAGCCGCTTTTCCACGAAGTGCTACCACTAATGATGTAGCTTTCTGGGGTTCGGACCAGCCATTAGCTTTTGCAGCTGCCTCAAATTGGTTTTTATAAATTTCCCAGGCCGTAGTACCGTCATAATCGGGAGGCTTAATTTTAGCGTTGGCTGTGCCAAAACGCTCTGTAGACACGTTGTCGTCCTCAAGTTGTACCCGGAATTTCCTTTCCAGCTCTGAAACCCTCTGGTTGACGTCGTTGACGGATTGCATTATTCTTTCTTCCAATTGTTGCTTCCTAGCTGCGAGATGGTTTACTAATTCTTCTTTGAACCGTTTCTGTTCTTCCTTCTGTTGTTGATAACGTCTTTCCTGCTCTTTTTTCTGTTGTTGATAACGTCGCTCCTGTACTTGATCACGTCTTTCTTCTTCCTCTTTTTGTTCGTTGTAACTACAGTATTCACGTCCTATCTAAGTCAATGGTGAAAAGTAACAGGTTTAGGACCGGAAATTAAACTTCCAATATTTCGACACGCCAACGTTTCGGCTCTATATTGAGCCTTCCTCAGGGCTAAAAAAGAATCAAACAAACACATACAGGGCGTGATCACACAAGTAGTGCAATTAATGGGCAATTACAGAAAAAACAAAAGGTATACCAACAATTTCACAAAAAAAACACAAAAAAAGTACGCAGAAACTCACTTGAGCTAAGGTAAATTATTTTGTTCATTATATGCTAGTGTACAATTTTTAAAAAAATAAAAATAGTAGGCCAGACCGAAGCTCAACCACTCACCAAGGAGAAAGGAAAAAAAAGAAAATGAGACCAAAAAAAAAGGAAAACGGTCCAAAACAAAAGTGAAGTTTACTAACTTACTCGAAGTTAGGAAGTCGCGTCAGCGAAGTGAAAAATCCGCACTCCATAACACAAGTGAGTCGAGGAAAACAGGTAATCGTGGCACATGACGTTAATAAAGATAGTCAACACCCACCCAAATCTTCACTTTCCCTCTCAATACGGTATTTACGTTTTGTTATAACGTTTTTCCTGCCCCTCTTTTTGTTCCTTATGTCGTTTTTATCGAATTTTAAAAATGTAATACTTCCTCAGTAAAATGTTGGCACTAACGGAGGAGAAGTTTCGGCTGCACTCATCTAGCCGCTCAAAAGTTAATTTCTTTAAACCCAAGTCAATTCAAAATCAAATGTTAGTAGAACTAAGCTGAATTTTTTAAATAAAAGAAAAATTCGGTAGCAAAATGTGTGTAAACAAATGTCACCCGTTTCGAGATTAATATCTCCTAATTAATTTATCAGAAAAACTCCCCTCAAGTCTTAACACTTACAAAATAGGTATCTAACTACCTAATTTGGATCAAAAAAGTACGTTAAACACACTAAAATATAACTACGACCGACTAATAATTATCAAGATTAGCCCATTAAAACAAAATTAGAAATATATGAAGGAAAATTAACCGTAATCTCAGATTATAATATCATATATCCAGTAGTAGTTAGCATTACGTATGAATTTTAATTAATTCAAAAAAAAACTCAACTCTAGACACTTTGTCCAATTTAAAAGCGAGTTATAACGATATCTGCAAAATATATAGTCTTCACTGGTTAAAACCGTCAGTGCTGATCACTTGAATCAGTATAAAAACTCGTCTGGATGCGAGTGCAGAACGATAAGAAGAATTCTACGTGGTAGGCCCTATGCTTCGTAGGTATAGTTTATTTATGTCGGGAGAATTTCGGTCCCAAAAAGTTTAGAGACAAAAGACAACCTGGCTGCTGTTGGTCATGTGCAGGCAAAACAAGTTGGTCAGCAGAAATCTTGAGTTGGTTTGTTTATGGTGTGCTTTTGTCACACTTGTGCGTCATTTTTTTTTTGTGCGTTTGACCATGCGCGCGGGGCCCCCATAATTTAGGAAATCCGAACGCTGTGGGCAAAGTACTTTTGAAGTTTTGTAGGGTAAGACCACGCGCGCAGAGCGCCCACAGTTTAGGAAATCCGAACGCTGTGGGAAGGCACTATTTATAATAAGGCAATAAAACCTACAAAAAAATATTGTTAAAGAAAAAAAAACTAAAGTTAAATGTTGCAGCATTATTTGGGACACCGTATACTATTTAAAACAGAAATCAACGCTCTATTTATCATAAAACTACTGGAACTTACGCAATAAATTAACAGATATCAATTTACATGAAAAAATTCAAAAATTCTAGGTTACAACACTTTTTTGGGACACTCTATACTATCCAAAACGTAAATATAAGCCCTATTTATCGTACGACTACTAGAACCTACGAATAAAAGCGATTACTATTGATTTATATGGGAAAAGTCGATGTTTCTATATTAAGCCTATGAGCCAACTGGCCCAAAAACCTAAATTTTTAGATAAAAATCGTGAATTTCAGCCTTCAACAGCTTATATCGCGTTTTAATGAGGATTTATCCCAAAAGCTATAAGAGGAGCCAAAAAAGTAGAATAGTTTTAGTGTTTTTTAACAATTTGTGGATAAAATGGCGAAGGAATTATTTCGCAGTAAATACTCATAAATATCAACACCAGACTGATGTGTGTACTACCTCCCTGAATTATTTCAGATTTTTTGCTGCGAAAATGTAGAATCTATAGGGTTGAATGTGAGAAAAGTACACCAAAATTGGCAAAAAATGCGCCACAGAAAAACTTTTATAGCTCACTCGGTATAAGAGCTAGACCAAAACTAATAACTTTTTTTTTTCTCTCCACGTCTTCTAGTTGCCCATGTACCACCGAAGCTGGATCGCTTCATGATTTTCGTAAAAATCGCAAAAAACTACCCTCAAATTTTGAATACTTTTCCTTAATTGTCTTTGGACGTTTTTTTGACCACTCTGTAATAAAGTGACACCTTTGGCGGGATACGATTAAAAGTAGCCAAGGATATGTCCTTTCCCCTGGTACCATCGCTATTGGGCCAGTCGTCTAACTAAGGGGGTCCAGAGGGCCAACAAGTTGACCATTACAAAATTTTTTTCAAAAAATCGTCTCTACTTTGCGATTTTTTGTAGATTTTCCTATTTAACTTATCGGAATTAGACGTCAAAATTGTTCGTCTACACATATGGGGAAATCTACCCGTGGAGAGTTCTATACCCCACATATTCCCGGAGTTGCGGCGAAGACGCCGTAAATTTGGGTACCTATAAACCCGCATTTTTGACTTTTGTACGCCACTGGTCGCCCCCCCCCCCCCCCCCCCCCCCGCACTTACCGCCAAACCGACCACATATTTGAAAAGCCCGTTCATTTCTGTACATTTGCGCAATACTACAAAATCCCGTCAAATGAGCAGTTTCAAAGTTATAAGCGTCGAAATGGAAAAAATACCAAATATCTACAACCAAAATGTCTCCGTTGGCTCGCCTTTATATCCTCACTTGCGTTCGGACAACAATATCTTACAGCTATCTGACCTTGATTTGTGGAGAATCTGTGAAGAAGCCAATAGGTGTGCAAAGCCGATAGGTGCTATCGACTCGCGAGGATTACGGCCATCCAACACTGCAGCAGGGCGAACAGCTTGTTTCACTGTGAAAGTGCCAGGAAAACCGGCCACACTCCACAGCTGAGCACTTTAGCAGCTTTACGCGCCGGGGAAATCTCTTATCATCAATTCCCGATGACTCAGTTCAGTTAATTTCTCTTATTGATTGGCCAAATAGAGTAAAAATCTATACAATTGACTCTTGAGGAAACACAAGGGGCCGTTGGACGTGACGTGTCCTGACTTCTTCTTGCTTTATTCTTTCTTACTTACGGCGATCTGGCGCGAACCAATCAGCGGGCGCGATTTTTCCCGACGATATTTGACAAATGACGGCTCGCGCAGTTTGCTTAGTAGGTGGAGTAGGGCGTCTCGCGGGTTAGTGCGACATCTATTATTGAGACATCGCATTGTCTTTTGATGAAACCCTTGTAAGCAAGAGGGCGTTACACGACAGTACTTTAGCTTACCTATAGCTCGATTAAATAAAACTACTCCTAACGGCGGCGCTATTCGCCTTTTATACAAAATCCTAAAAATACAGAAAAGCCTAGAAGATTCTTGATAAGACTCACATAAAAAAAAAGATCGTAAATAACTACGTTCTAAATAAACAGAGCAATAAATCACTCGTGTCAGTTCCCATGTAATAATGACAGACAATATGACATAACAAAAACAGAAAAGCAACGGATCCGTTTACAAATTTTTGATATTTTGGTCTTTTTTCGATAAGCCAAGTCTGTGCTTAGATGCTCCTAATTCCAAAGAGGGGGAGAAGGAAAAACCTCCCTCTTACCATTGTCTATATATACATAGTCAGACATTTCAAATGGTTCCAAGGCTCCTCCAAGGCTTCTATTTAGCTAAAGCTATAATAGATGTCGCTCGAAGATCCAATCTCAAAACATTTAATAAACTTTATTAAAGCACCATCTACCTGACTGTTGTGTCTATGTGACAACGTAAAGTAAACATAGTTTGCGGACTTCGAGGTTGCCGTGTCGATTTTCTTGACGGAATTTGTATGTCTATTAGTGTTTTTTCGACAGTACAAGATCGTATTTTGAATTTTTGTTAACGTAATTTTATGTGTATTTACAGGTCTCAAAGCTGCAAAGTTTTTGCATTTTAGCGAAAGGCTTGAACACAGCCTATTTCCAGCACACTGAGTGTCCCAGAAAAATGTGTAAGAACAAACATATATATATATATATATATATTTTTTGGGAGTTGATTATCTTTGACCGTAATTTTTATAATATAAGGTTTTATTTTCTTGGTGTTCGGTCGGTATTTGACAAAAACTGTCAAATGCCGACAGATGGGGACAGCTGCAATTGCATAGCAGCTGTCCCCATCAATGAAATTGATAACATTTTAAAACATTTCAATAGTTATCATAAAAAGCTTCAATTTACAATAGAAATAGAAAAAAATCAAAAAATTAATTTCCTAGATCTCACTCTTCATCATAAAAATAATACAATTATAACAGAATGGTACACTAAACCTACATGGTCCTCAAGATATTTGAACTTCAACTCACACCACCCAATAAGCCAAAAAAAATCTGTCGTGTTGGGACTAGCCGATCGGGCCATAAAACTATCAGATCCCGAATTCAGAAAAAACGCAATTGCCAAAGCCAAAAACGCTCTACTTTTAAATAATTACCCTCTAGACCTTATAGAAAAGCTTTTTAAAAAACGAATTCACACTTACTACAATTCAGATCAAAATAAAAAGGAAGCAGCTACTAACAATAAACATTACACTTCCATACCTTTTATTAACGGACTCTCACAACCACTACAAAAATTATACCAACCATATAATATCACGATTTGCCATAAGGCACATAACTTATTATCAAAAAACTTTTCTAAACTTAAAACAAAAACACCTAAAAATAAAAAAAGCAATGTGGTATACGAAATAAAATGTGGAAATTGCCAAGGTGTTTATATAGGGCAGACGGCTCAATATCTTGAAAACAGGATCAAAAGCCATAAATATGACAAAAAAAATGTGACAGCTCTTTGCAATCATGAATCTACTAAACAACATACATTTGATTTTAATAGTGTGAGAATCCTGGGAACCGAGACCAATATCCGAAAAAGGGAAATACTAGAATCTATAGCCATACATAAAAATAATAACGCGGTAAATGACAAAAAAGACATTTCAGATATAAATAAAATATATCGGGCAGTACTCTAGCGACCTTCACGCAAATAAGCCCACTAAACCATGATAAATTCAGAAATTTGTGTGTGTCCGTTTAAAAACAATTTTAACATGAATATGCTTTAGTAATAATATTTTGTGACTAATGTGCAGATGTTTTGTGTCAATTTTAAACAGTTTTATATACAATCAGGTGAGTTTGTACTAATAACAAATTACCTTAAAATATCAACTTAATTAAAGTTTATTGCAGTTCTGACTACTCGTATGATCAATCAATTTTACTAACAAAGGGGTGAGTCTCTTAACATTAATATATTGTTCTTTAAATGGTCTGCTTACTAAAACAACAACTTATTGCAGTTATAACCAAAACACTAATCAAAAATGACCTATACCAAGGTCAAGATAAGTAAAATAAGGCGAAATTGAAATCAGCTCGATTGTACCCACAAAGCCATCTTAAATCTGCGTTCTGGGTGAGTGTTTTTATGTATATTGTTGTTCTTGTCCTTTTTTAATCTTAATTTTTCTATTAATATCCAAATGACTTGGTTAAACAAAATTTCACGACAATGTGAACATTAAGTTGTAACATCATATATAATAATTGAAAACACCTGTCTTTCTCCTTTCAGATTTGCTTTTTGAAAAAGGCCAAAGAAAGGCCGAAACGTTAAAATTAAAATAAAAATGTTTCTAAAAATCTAACAGATTTTTTGTCAAATACCGACCGAACACCAAGAAAATAAAACCTTATATTATAAAAATTACGGTCAAAGATAATCAACTCCCAAAAAATATGCATAACACAGGTGAAAAAGTGTTATACTACACCAACCTTAAAACCCACTATGGAGAAGACATTGCAAATCAAGTCAGAGAATGCAGGAAAATAGCAAGAAGGATCGTATGCCAGAAGAACAGAAGAATTTTTCTACTAACATGCAAAAGAAAAAATCTAACACCTATATTCCTTAACATAAAAATTGATCATATAAGTTTTAACAATGTAAACCTGGAACACAAATTTAAAAACTTGATTTTAAACAAATTTACACTCGCCACATTGAACAGTCTCATCACAGACACAACATTAGACCTTAAACTATTTGAAAAAACTCTATCAAATTTATATAACAACCTCCAAAAAGAACTACCCCAACAAACTTACCAAAGTATCATTGATAGCATAAAACACGAAAACGAGAAATTGTTTGTACAAATTAAAACTAAAAATATTAAAAAAATTCAAAGACTGGAAGAACATGACACAAAGCAGACACAGATAAACTTACCATCTAACAACATTAACACCAAACAAAATGAATGGATTGAAAACCTTTCCAACACAAATATTCCCTGTTTTGCGAGTGAAATATTGAGTTTCGGTCCCAATTTTGCCACAGAAATCACTAAAATAAAAGAACTACCAACCCAAAAAATAATCTGCAACTTAGAAACTGCTACCTACCATCTTTCCAACACCGATAAAAGCAACCTAAGATCAAAAACATGTAACATACTCACTAATTTCCATAATAAACTCAAAAACAAAAAGAAAAACACCCCACTAGAATCAAAATTGAAAAAAACACAAAGCTTTGTAAAAAACAACCCACAAATAAAAGTTCTAAGGGCAGACAAAACTAACAAAACTGTAATAATGAATTCTGACGAATACACACAAAAAATGAACCTACTACTTAGTGACAAAAAAACATACAAACCTATTAAACGCGACCCAACAAACACTTATCAAAAGTCAAATAACGAACTTATAGATGAATGGGAAAATAAAAATTACATCTCTCCCAACACAGCCAAATCTCTCAAAATCCGAAATGCTTTACCCCCCAAGATCTATGGACTTCCAAAATTACACAAAGAAGGCATACCATTGAGACCTATTGTCGCTTGCATTCAGTCTCCGTTCAATCCACTATCAAAATTCTTAAAAAATATCCTAAGTAAAATCATAAATAATAATAAATATTACATTAAAGATTCTTTTCAATTTAAAGAAAAAATCAAAAATATGATTATTCCAGAAAACTACGCCCTTATTTCTCTTGATGTAATCTCTCTCTATACAAACGTACCAATCAACCATGCTGTAAAAATCATCAGAAAAAAATGGAATGACATTAAAAAATATACTGATATTCCTATTGAGGAATTTATTCATGCAACGGAACTTACCTTAAACTCCACTTATTTTTTGCACGACTCGAATTTGTATAAACAAATCGATGGTTGTGCAATGGGTGCAGCAATATCAAGTGTAATTGCACAACTAGTTCTAGAGGATCTTGAAGAAACTATTCTTTCAAAAATAAAATTCCAAATCCCATTCTTCTTCCGCTATGTGGACGATTGCATAGCAGCTGTCCCCATCAATGAAATTGATAACATTTTAAAACATTTCAATAGTTATCATAAAAAGCTTCAATTTACAATAGAAATAGAAAAAAATCAAAAAATTAATTTCCTAGATCTCACTCTTCATCATAAAAATAATACAATTATAACAGAATGGTACACTAAACCTACATGGTCCTCAAGATATTTGAACTTCAACTCACACCACCCAATAAGCCAAAAAAAATCTGTCGTGTTGGGACTAGCCGATCGGGCCATAAAACTATCAGATCCCGAATTCAGAAAAAACGCAATTGCCAAAGCCAAAAACGCTCTACTTTTAAATAATTACCCTCTAGACCTTATAGAAAAGCTTTTTAAAAAACGAATTCACACTTACTACAATTCAGATCAAAATAAAAAGGAAGCAGCTACTAACAATAAACATTACACTTCCATACCTTTTATTAACGGACTCTCACAACCACTACAAAAATTATACCAACCATATAATATCACGATTTGCCATAAGGCACATAACTTATTATCAAAAAACTTTTCTAAACTTAAAACAAAAACACCTAAAAATAAAAAAAGCAATGTGGTATACGAAATAAAATGTGGAAATTGCCAAGGTGTTTATATAGGGCAGACGGCTCAATATCTTGAAAACAGGATCAAAAGCCATAAATATGACAAAAAAAATGTGACAGCTCTTTGCAATCATGAATCTACTAAACAACATACATTTGATTTTAATAGTGTGAGAATCCTGGGAACCGAGACCAATATCCGAAAAAGGGAAATACTAGAATCTATAGCCATACATAAAAATAATAACGCGGTAAATGACAAAAAAGACATTTCAGATATAAATAAAATATATCGGGCAGTACTCTAGCGACCTTCACGCAAATAAGCCCACTAAACCATGATAAATTCAGAAATTTGTGTGTGTCCGTTTAAAAACAATTTTAACATGAATATGCTTTAGTAATAATATTTTGTGACTAATGTGCAGATGTTTTGTGTCAATTTTAAACAGTTTTATATACAATCAGGTGAGTTTGTACTAATAACAAATTACCTTAAAATATCAACTTAATTAAAGTTTATTGCAGTTCTGACTACTCGTATGATCAATCAATTTTACTAACAAAGGGGTGAGTCTCTTAACATTAATATATTGTTCTTTAAATGGTCTGCTTACTAAAACAACAACTTATTGCAGTTATAACCAAAACACTAATCAAAAATGACCTATACCAAGGTCAAGATAAGTAAAATAAGGCGAAATTGAAATCAGCTCGATTGTACCCACAAAGCCATCTTAAATCTGCGTTCTGGGTGAGTGTTTTTATGTATATTGTTGTTCTTGTCCTTTTTTAATCTTAATTTTTCTATTAATATCCAAATGACTTGGTTAAACAAAATTTCACGACAATGTGAACATTAAGTTGTAACATCATATATAATAATTGAAAACACCTGTCTTTCTCCTTTCAGATTTGCTTTTTGAAAAAGGCCAAAGAAAGGCCGAAACGTTAAAATTAAAATAAAAATGTTTCTAAAAATCTAACAGATTTTTTGTCAAATACCGACCGAACACCAAGAAAATAAAACCTTATATTATAAAAATTACGGTCAAAGATAATCAACTCCCAAAAAATATGCATAACACAGGTGAAAAAGTGTTATACTACACCAACCTTAAAACCCACTATGGAGAAGACATTGCAAATCAAGTCAGAGAATGCAGGAAAATAGCAAGAAGGATCGTATGCCAGAAGAACAGAAGAATTTTTCTACTAACATGCAAAAGAAAAAATCTAACACCTATATTCCTTAACATAAAAATTGATCATATAAGTTTTAACAATGTAAACCTGGAACACAAATTTAAAAACTTGATTTTAAACAAATTTACACTCGCCACATTGAACAGTCTCATCACAGACACAACATTAGACCTTAAACTATTTGAAAAAACTCTATCAAATTTATATAACAACCTCCAAAAAGAACTACCCCAACAAACTTACCAAAGTATCATTGATAGCATAAAACACGAAAACGAGAAATTGTTTGTACAAATTAAAACTAAAAATATTAAAAAAATTCAAAGACTGGAAGAACATGACACAAAGCAGACACAGATAAACTTACCATCTAACAACATTAACACCAAACAAAATGAATGGATTGAAAACCTTTCCAACACAAATATTCCCTGTTTTGCGAGTGAAATATTGAGTTTCGGTCCCAATTTTGCCACAGAAATCACTAAAATAAAAGAACTACCAACCCAAAAAATAATCTGCAACTTAGAAACTGCTACCTACCATCTTTCCAACACCGATAAAAGCAACCTAAGATCAAAAACATGTAACATACTCACTAATTTCCATAATAAACTCAAAAACAAAAAGAAAAACACCCCACTAGAATCAAAATTGAAAAAAACACAAAGCTTTGTAAAAAACAACCCACAAATAAAAGTTCTAAGGGCAGACAAAACTAACAAAACTGTAATAATGAATTCTGACGAATACACACAAAAAATGAACCTACTACTTAGTGACAAAAAAACATACAAACCTATTAAACGCGACCCAACAAACACTTATCAAAAGTCAAATAACGAACTTATAGATGAATGGGAAAATAAAAATTACATCTCTCCCAACACAGCCAAATCTCTCAAAATCCGAAATGCTTTACCCCCCAAGATCTATGGACTTCCAAAATTACACAAAGAAGGCATACCATTGAGACCTATTGTCGCTTGCATTCAGTCTCCGTTCAATCCACTATCAAAATTCTTAAAAAATATCCTAAGTAAAATCATAAATAATAATAAATATTACATTAAAGATTCTTTTCAATTTAAAGAAAAAATCAAAAATATGATTATTCCAGAAAACTACGCCCTTATTTCTCTTGATGTAATCTCTCTCTATACAAACGTACCAATCAACCATGCTGTAAAAATCATCAGAAAAAAATGGAATGACATTAAAAAATATACTGATATTCCTATTGAGGAATTTATTCATGCAACGGAACTTACCTTAAACTCCACTTATTTTTTGCACGACTCGAATTTGTATAAACAAATCGATGGTTGTGCAATGGGTGCGGCAATATCAAGTGTAATTGCACAACTAGTTCTAGAGGATCTTGAAGAAACTATTCTTTCAAAAATAAAATTCCAAATCCCATTCTTCTTCCGCTATGTGGACGATTGCATAGCAGCTGTCCCCATCAATGAAATTGATAACATTTTAAAACATTTCAATAGTTATCATAAAAAGCTTCAATTTACAATAGAAATAGAAAAAAATCAAAAAATTAATTTCCTAGATCTCACTCTTCATCATAAAAATAATACAATTATAACAGAATGGTACACTAAACCTACATGGTCCTCAAGATATTTGAACTTCAACTCACACCACCCAATAAGCCAAAAAAAATCTGTCGTGTTGGGACTAGCCGATCGGGCCATAAAACTATCAGATCCCGAATTCAGAAAAAACGCAATTGCCAAAGCCAAAAACGCTCTACTTTTAAATAATTACCCTCTAGACCTTATAGAAAAGCTTTTTAAAAAACGAATTCACACTTACTACAATTCAGATCAAAATAAAAAGGAAGCAGCTACTAACAATAAACATTACACTTCCATACCTTTTATTAACGGACTCTCACAACCACTACAAAAATTATACCAACCATATAATATCACGATTTGCCATAAGGCACATAACTTATTATCAAAAAACTTTTCTAAACTTAAAACAAAAACACCTAAAAATAAAAAAAGCAATGTGGTATACGAAATAAAATGTGGAAATTGCCAAGGTGTTTATATAGGGCAGACGGCTCAATATCTTGAAAACAGGATCAAAAGCCATAAATATGACAAAAAAAATGTGACAGCTCTTTGCAATCATGAATCTACTAAACAACATACATTTGATTTTAATAGTGTGAGAATCCTGGGAACCGAGACCAATATCCGAAAAAGGGAAATACTAGAATCTATAGCCATACATAAAAATAATAACGCGGTAAATGACAAAAAAGACATTTCAGATATAAATAAAATATATCGGGCAGTACTCTAGCGACCTTCACGCAAATAAGCCCACTAAACCATGATAAATTCAGAAATTTGTGTGTGTCCGTTTAAAAACAATTTTAACATGAATATGCTTTAGTAATAATATTTTGTGACTAATGTGCAGATGTTTTGTGTCAATTTTAAACAGTTTTATATACAATCAGGTGAGTTTGTACTAATAACAAATTACCTTAAAATATCAACTTAATTAAAGTTTATTGCAGTTCTGACTACTCGTATGATCAATCAATTTTACTAACAAAGGGGTGAGTCTCTTAACATTAATATATTGTTCTTTAAATGGTCTGCTTACTAAAACAACAACTTATTGCAGTTATAACCAAAACACTAATCAAAAATGACCTATACCAAGGTCAAGATAAGTAAAATAAGGCGAAATTGAAATCAGCTCGATTGTACCCACAAAGCCATCTTAAATCTGCGTTCTGGGTGAGTGTTTTTATGTATATTGTTGTTCTTGTCCTTTTTTAATCTTAATTTTTCTATTAATATCCAAATGACTTGGTTAAACAAAATTTCACGACAATGTGAACATTAAGTTGTAACATCATATATAATAATTGAAAACACCTGTCTTTCTCCTTTCAGATTTGCTTTTTGAAAAAGGCCAAAGAAAGGCCGAAACGTTAAAATTAAAATAAAAATGTTTCTAAAAATCTAACAGATTTTTTGTCAAATACCGACCGAACACCAAGAAAATAAAACCTTATATTATAAAAATTACGGTCAAAGATAATCAACTCCCAAAAAATATGCATAACACAGGTGAAAAAGTGTTATACTACACCAACCTTAAAACCCACTATGGAGAAGACATTGCAAATCAAGTCAGAGAATGCAGGAAAATAGCAAGAAGGATCGTATGCCAGAAGAACAGAAGAATTTTTCTACTAACATGCAAAAGAAAAAATCTAACACCTATATTCCTTAACATAAAAATTGATCATATAAGTTTTAACAATGTAAACCTGGAACACAAATTTAAAAACTTGATTTTAAAGAAATTTACACTCGCCACATTGAACAGTCTCATCACAGACACAACATTAGACCTTAAACTATTTGAAAAAACTCTATCAAATTTATATAACAACCTCCAAAAAGAACTACCCCAACAAACTTACCAAAGTATCATTGATAGCATAAAACACGAAAACGAGAAATTGTTTGTACAAATTAAAACTAAAAATATTAAAAAAATTCAAAGACTGGAAGAACATGACACAAAGCAGACACAGATAAACTTACCATCTAACAACATTAACACCAAACAAAATGAATGGATTGAAAACCTTTCCAACACAAATATTCCCTGTTTTGCGAGTGAAATATTGAGTTTCGGTCCCAATTTTGCCACAGAAATCACTAAAATAAAAGAACTACCAACCCAAAAAATAATCTGCAACTTAGAAACTGCTACCTACCATCTTTCCAACACCGATAAAAGCAACCTAAGATCAAAAACATGTAACATACTCACTAATTTCCATAATAAACTCAAAAACAAAAAGAAAAACACCCCACTAGAATCAAAATTGAAAAAAACACAAAGCTTTGTAAAAAACAACCCACAAATAAAAGTTCTAAGGGCAGACAAAACTAACAAAACTGTAATAATGAATTCTGACGAATACACACAAAAAATGAACCTACTACTTAGTGACAAAAAAACATACAAACCTATTAAACGCGACCCAACAAACACTTATCAAAAGTCAAATAACGAACTTATAGATGAATGGGAAAATAAAAATTACATCTCTCCCAACACAGCCAAATCTCTCAAAATCCGAAATGCTTTACCCCCCAAGATCTATGGACTTCCAAAATTACACAAAGAAGGCATACCATTGAGACCTATTGTCGCTTGCATTCAGTCTCCGTTCAATCCACTATCAAAATTCTTAAAAAATATCCTAAGTAAAATCATAAATAATAATAAATATTACATTAAAGATTCTTTTCAATTTAAAGAAAAAATCAAAAATATGATTATTCCAGAAAACTACGCCCTTATTTCTCTTGATGTAATCTCTCTCTATACAAACGTACCAATCAACCATGCTGTAAAAATCATCAGAAAAAAATGGAATGACATTAAAAAATATACTGATATTCCTATTGAGGAATTTATTCATGCAACGGAACTTACCTTAAACTCCACTTATTTTTTGCACGACTCGAATTTGTATAAACAAATCGATGGTTGTGCAATGGGTGCGGCAATATCAAGTGTAATTGCACAACTAGTTCTAGAGGATCTTGAAGAAACTATTCTTTCAAAAATAAAATTCCAAATCCCATTCTTCTTCCGCTATGTGGACGATTGCATAGCAGCTGTCCCCATCAATGAAATTGATAACATTTTAAAACATTTCAATAGTTATCATAAAAAGCTTCAATTTACAATAGAAATAGAAAAAAATCAAAAAATTAATTTCCTAGATCTCACTCTTCATCATAAAAATAATACAATTATAACAGAATGGTACACTAAACCTACATGGTCCTCAAGATATTTGAACTTCAACTCACACCACCCAATAAGCCAAAAAAAATCTGTCGTGTTGGGACTAGCCGATCGGGCCATAAAACTATCAGATCCCGAATTCAGAAAAAACGCAATTGCCAAAGCCAAAAACGCTCTACTTTTAAATAATTACCCTCTAGACCTTATAGAAAAGCTTTTTAAAAAACGAATTCACACTTACTACAATTCAGATCAAAATAAAAAGGAAGCAGCTACTAACAATAAACATTACACTTCCATACCTTTTATTAACGGACTCTCACAACCACTACAAAAATTATACCAACCATATAATATCACGATTTGCCATAAGGCACATAACTTATTATCAAAAAACTTTTCTAAACTTAAAACAAAAACACCTAAAAATAAAAAAAGCAATGTGGTATACGAAATAAAATGTGGAAATTGCCAAGGTGTTTATATAGGGCAGACGGCTCAATATCTTGAAAACAGGATCAAAAGCCATAAATATGACAAAAAAAATGTGACAGCTCTTTGCAATCATGAATCTACTAAACAACATACATTTGATTTTAATAGTGTGAGAATCCTGGGAACCGAGACCAATATCCGAAAAAGGGAAATACTAGAATCTATAGCCATACATAAAAATAATAACGCGGTAAATGACAAAAAAGACATTTCAGATATAAATAAAATATATCGGGCAGTACTCTAGCGACCTTCACGCAAATAAGCCCACTAAACCATGATAAATTCAGAAATTTGTGTGTGTCCGTTTAAAAACAATTTTAACATGAATATGCTTTAGTAATAATATTTTGTGACTAATGTGCAGATATTTTGTGTCAATTTTAAACAGTTTTATATACAATCAGGTGAGTTTGTACTAATAACAAATTACCTTAAAATATCAACTTAATTAAAGTTTATTGCAGTTCTGACTACTCGTATGATCAATCAATTTTACTAACAAAGGGGTGAGTCTCTTAACATTAAATATTGTTCTTTAAATGGTCTGCTTACTAAAACAACAACTTATTGCAGTTATAACCAAAACACTAATCAAAAATGACCTACACCAAGGTCAAGATAAGTAAAATAAGGCGAAATTGAAATCAGCTCGATTGTACCCACAAAGCCATCTTAAATCTGCGTTCTGGGTGAGTGTTTTTATGTATATTGTTGTTCTTGTCCTTTTTTAATCTTAATTTTTCTATTAATATCCAAATGACTTGGTTAAACAAAATTTCACGACAATGTGAACATTAAGTTGTAACATCATATATAATAATTGAAAACACCTGTCTTTCTCCTTTCAGATTTGCTTTTTGAAAAAGGCCAAAGAAAGGCCGAAACGTTAGAATTAAAATAAAAATGTTTCTAAAAATCTAACAGATTTTTTGTCAAATACCGACCGAACACCAAGAAAATAAAACCTTATATATATATATATATATATATAATGGCTATTTATGCAAGTGTTAAAATTGAATTTTTAATTAAAGCACTATTTCACACATTAAAATACTTTTAATACTAGTTTCACAAAAAATTTCTTCTACAAATGCACAAAATGTTTTTTTTTTATTAAAATTTTAACAGCTTTTATTTTTAGCACCAGTGTTAAAAGTAGTTCAATAATGCCATTTAAAAATTGAAGAATGGTTTAAAAAAAGTCTTGATAATTGTGTTTTAATTTTTAAGGAGGAAAGTAATAACTTGTGACCTCTGAACACACTTTTAATATACAGCGAGCCAAATGTATGGCATATAATGATTTAAAAATGTGTTGTTCATTTTTCGAGAAATCGCTCGGACCCGTCGATTTTTATTTTTAATTGCGCATTTTGTGCATTAGTTTTTAATTATACAGGGTGACCCAAAAATAAATTATGATATCATGGCCAACTTTTTTAAATAGAAACCCATCCCCAAATTCTAATAACATTCTATTCTATGTAGCATACCCTAACCTTATCTTTAACGATGTTCGAAAAAATGAAATATAGAAATCGTAAGAGGAAATCGTAAATTACCTCCTAAATTCATAAACTAATTAAAATTAAAACTAACAAAGTTAAATTAAGTGCACAAACTGCCATCCATTAGTTTGTTAACAATACCCAAGCCTATGTACTCATCATCTTGAACATAATCTTGGACATCATTGAATAACAAAGCTAGAATTTTCGAATAAAAATGAGGTTGTTCAAAAATTTTATCAGCAACAATATTGATTATTAAATCAACAAGTCATATGATGCCTGCCATATGATGACTGCATTTACTACGGAAATGATGTTTAGTTTTCAAAAAGAATAAATTTCTCAATTTCAAAACGCGAATAATTTTCAAAATCTCATTCGAGCAAATCCGTATTCGAATGTTGTGAAAATAACACAATATGTTTTTTATACTTGTATAATCTGAATTCACAATTTAGTCACGTTCAGGGTTGGCGTCATTCTAGTATGAATTAGGCTTCAGTAGCTTTAGAATTGTCCATGCATCACAGAAATGCAGGCATCCAACTGCATCATAGAAATGTCGTTATAAAGCCAGTTTTTCAAAACTAATTGGTCACATAAATTAACTTAAATAAGTTTTTCTAATTTTGACATATAAAGTGGCACTTTTCAATACTGATGACAGTGACTTAACGTCCTACTTTTCGTAACTAGTTACGAAAAGTAAAATCTTTCGTAACTAGTGATGAAAAGTTCGTTTCACCACCACTTGCAGGTTTCGGTTGTGGCACACCGTTGCTATAGTTTTACGGTATTAAGTAGATACAAAGTGGTTTAAAAGTAAATATTGAAGTTTAATAATAATAACTCTCTCTCTCTCTAAGTAGGTATTTGTAGTCAAAATTAGAAAAAATCTTGTATTAAACACGTGAAGAAAAGCCTTTTTTGTGTATCTCGCTGCGCTCGTCCCGCAAACATTCATTCGTTACACAAAATCGAACTTTTCGTAACTGGTTACATAAATAGCTATGTTTTTCAAGGGGACTAAAAGTACGTCATTTGTTTTCTCCATACGCACACCTAAAGTGGGCTTTCTAATACTGAGACCAAAAAAGTAGCAAGAAAGTCCTAGGCAGTAAAAGTAAAGTCAAAAGTCACCGCTAGTGTCATGGTGGCGCATATAAACTGCTCAACTTAAAGTTTGGCAAAAGTAAATTTTTGTGTCATTTTCAATCAGTTAAATGCCAATAACAACTTCCCTACACGTTGCTATGATGGTTTAATATAGTTTTAGTTTAATATCTGTCGTCAGTTTGACTTTGAGTGAATCAAATTAATTTCCTCGACGTTGCTCGCATTATATTAAGAAAAGTTTTTATCAGCTTATACATTTTCTCAAAATCACTCAGTAGCTTGCATATTCGGGAGGAACGGTTTTATTTTCTCTGCCGAACTACCCCTTGGAAAGAAGCCTAGTGTTCTGAGACAGACCGTTGTACCTACCATATCCGAAGTGCAGATAATCACTGTTCCTGGTCAAATTTGGATGGCGGTATGAATGCATTTTATGTGCACCTTGTTTCATAGCAGGAGTATGTCCCTCCCTTTTTGTAGATTCCTACAGTGAAGAAATGTTAACGTTTTGTAAAAGAGCTCATATTCAGTGAGTAGATAACTGCAAAGATACTTTTAATAGAAAGATTTTTTGGTTCCAGGAATAAGAGCCATTTATGTAAGACCTTTTAGTGGTTCAGTGTTAAAAAACCTTCACTTAATATATATTATGTTGCACAGGGTGAGCAAAACTCGATGTCCCAGCTCTATGTAAGAAAAATTGTTGTCCTAAGAATACATCTGTCAAGTATTTGACCTGAAAAACGTAGTATCAGCTCTAGTACATGGATTTATTATTTTCATTTACAACTATTATTTTTGGTTTTCGGGCAACAACATTTTTTGTAATGGCAGCATTTTATAACCTTGAAATTATGTCAATATAAGCAATAAAACTGACACAGTTCAAATATTATATGGGGGGGGGGGCAATCTGTCAAATTTTCATGGCCTACTTTTCCGAAAAATATAATGAAAAGCTTTATATCTACATTTTTACCTTCAGTACCTCAGGTCTCAATGCAGTTCTTTGCTTCAATCGATTTGGATTGAGATCATTAGCACCATGTTATAATAACAATCCAGTAGGGTCACCTTTACCAAAACAATTCTTGACGTAATAACCAGGTAGCATTCTTTGTGCATACTAGGCTAACCTACATAATGTATTGGAGATTTCCGAAGAGACCTACTTGTAAAGGCAGTCTTGAATAAACTTGGTGATGAGCAACACCTGATGTTTTTTGTATGTTGAACCCGGTTCCTGACTTCCCAAACAGAGAGTGCGGGAGAATGTTACAATATCGACTAGCTTGATCACACCACTAGTATTTCTGGTGGCAGATGCTTTCTAACCCATATTTACAGAGGGAACCCAATCTGAGTTTAAAT